>JAYRBT010000010.1:21560171-21619193 GCA_036023395.1 Myiotriccus ornatus | reverse complement strand
ATGCCATAGGTAGACATGCTAGCAGGAAGTCCACCCTGTGCCACAGTCCTTACTCTCCGTGGTTAACCCTCTGCCAGTTGTAAAGTTCCCTCTTCAGTATCCTAGCTTACAGAGAGCCCAGGGCCAGCTGGGCTCCCCCACAATGATGGCTCTTCAGGAGATCCCTGCTTGTATGGGGACTGCAGCAGACTGTTAAAGCTGCACCAGTCTCCTTCCTGCTTTCAGACTGTACCACTACGAATCTTGCAATATTGGCTGTGCAGGGCTTGCTTTCTGCTGATATTGTGGCTCTTAAGGCTGTCCTGAGTGTTGAGCAAAGAAAAGAGCCTTTATCTCCCAATCCTGCTGGCAAAGTGGAATAAGCAAGAGTGTGACGCTTGCAGCTGTAAAGCTCAGAGGGCAGCTGATGCTCCTGTTGGCTCAGCATCCCTTTGCTTCCACAGTGACTAATCCCTAAATTAAACTAGCCTTCTTCCAAGCCAAGAGCATGGAATGCTTGTTCTTCCAAGCCAAGGTTTCTGGTAGTGGTAGAAGACAGTTCAAGAAGATAAAGCTGAATCTTAGCTTCTTGCAGGCCTCTGTGATGTGCTGTGATGAGGCAGGAATGGATGTGGCTAATGTAGTTCCTGGAGAGATTGTTGCTTTCCTGCTAGTCTCTTGTGGAAGCTGTAGGCAGGTGAGTGGGTAGACCTCGCCATAAAGGATAGGTGCTGGCACACACTTTTTTGGGGGAATGGACCTGGCACTTACTGAGTACTTCAGGGATAACTCCTGTCTGGAACCACAGAATACCTGTGACAATTACTGTAAATGCTCCTTGAAAAAAAATGCTCTGCTGAAACTGATAGCATGACATTGTGCTTCAGCTGCCTACCTGCTTTTAAACTGGAGCTGCTAAATGTGGTTGAATCCTCTCTGAGTTATTCACCCAGGAAAATAAGGAGAAAGATAGTACTATCTGGAACTGCTGGAGAAAATAATCTTGCTCTGACTTCCTGCCTATTGTACGTGCAGCTTGGCCAAACACCTACTTTCTCACCCATGTCCAAATTAGGAACAGAAGTACTCAGCTGTAATTCTGGTAAAACCACAGTGTGGTCACACTTGTGTTTAGAAAGGTCTCTGCAATTCAAAATGATCACCTAACTCAGTCATCCGAGGCGCTTCTGACCCCTCTGTATTCCAACTTTCCTCTGTGAAAATTCCACAGCACTTTCTACACTTTTACTGCCTGAACTGCTGCTTCATGAGGACAGTTTCAGTATGTGCAAGCCATTTGGAGACCCCTTGGAAAGGAAACTCGTGGTTTCAACTGTGTGTGGAGAACCGCAGTGGAGTAAAGCCATTGTAGTTCTGATCCCTGGGTCTGAGTTCAGCATGGAAGGTCTTACGGACAAAAACCTGGTGGTTTTAGAGGGGAGGGGAGGTTAGAGGGCTTGATAGTTGACATTCCCCTTGCTGACAGTATTATTTTCTTATCAATATGCCTTTTTCAAGCTATTAAACTAAAATATAATACTAAATAAAACCAATAGTTCAGATGCATGTACCTCAGAGGAAAGAACTGCCATGTTCCCATGAACTCCCAAGACATATTGTGGAAGGGAAAACTAGCAATGCATGTAAATTAAAGACTCCTCTTTCATTTCATAGAATAGTTTCAGTTGGAAGGGGCCTTTTAAAGGCCTGCAAAAGCAGAGCCATCTTCAACTAGATTTGTCCAGAAACATTTCTAAGCAGGAACATGTAGAGCTACCTGGTTGAATGAAGAGTTGAGTGAATTAGGATTCTGAAAAGACTTTTTTCTGTCCTCTTGTAAACCAAGAAAGTGCAAAGTTACCTGGTCTTTTAGGCCTCTTTGTGTTGAGGGACTGAGTGCCAGCTTGATGACCACTTGTTCATCAACTTGATGAGCACTTCCTTGGCCTGTGCTGCTGAGCCAAAGCCACCATTAACAGCTCTATCCCATGAGTTTCTGCAAGGTTCAGTCATAATTCATGTAAACCGCTCCAGGCCACTGCAGTGTGAGACTGATGAGCTCATGGCTTCTTCTAGAACTGAAATCACAAAGATTATATTCCTCCTAACAAAATGCTGTGTGTATGTTAGTGCCAGCAAGAAATTTTATGCTGCTTTGGCTTCTATCCGGAGAAACTGGTCTGTAATTTCCAGGAAATGAGAAATCAGACGTCAAGTGAAAATATGCTTTGGGAGTTGGTGAGAGACAGACCCTGAGCAGGTCTGAGTGAATTTTGCTGACTTTGCTCTGATAACTCACGATTAGCAGCATCTGCTTCTTTTATATCAAGAACATTGATTAAATGACTCATGCTGTACATCTACCTTATTTTGAGGCTTCTACTAGAGGGGCACTGCTGTGCTTAAACAACAGATGTTTGGCAGGAAGCACACAAGACAGCTCAGTGGCTGCCTGTCTTCCTCCCAGAGAAGATGTGCTTAGCTGCCCACAGTGTTCTTGGTGGCAATGGAAAGCTGCCTAGGAGTGTTTCCCTCATTGCTTGCTCCTCTCCAGTGCCACACTTCTTAAATGTGGGAGCTGACTGTGTGTTATTTCCCACTGTCTTTGCCCCACGCAATGATGCTGAACAGCACTGACTCCCTCCCTTAAACCACTAACACTTCACTTGAAATTACTGAAGTCAGCTAAAGTGTGGAGTTACAACTGCTCACTGGAATGAGACACCTCTTTTCCCCAGAACTGTAGTTTTATGCATTTCTACTTCATTCTTGGGAAACACTTCCCCTAATTCTAGTTTCACTTATTAGTCTCCCCCTTGCTGCTGAGAGACTTCAGATTTAACCTGGCTAGGGTATCGCTGGTTTCTCCTCTAAACCACCAGTGGACACTGCACTCATTGCCAGTTCTTGCCCAGGTGAAATTTCTGGAATGTTAAAGGGACCTTTTAGTGAAAGTTTTCCCCTAGAGTTTATTCATGTAGGTCAATAAATATTTCATAGAATCATTTAGGGTGGAAAAGACCCTTAAGATCATCAAGTCCAATTTAAGCCCTTTCTTTGCTGGAAAACAAAAATATTAGAGGTCTGAGCATCTGTTGAAAGACTGAAGTGATGGAAAGCATGGCAAATATTGTAAAATAGCAACCAGCATTGCTTATGTTGAGTGGTTCTTCAGGCTTTTCGTGAAAGGTGATTAATCTTGCCCAATATGTAGTAGATTCCCCCCGCCCCCGCTCCCTTGCTCACCTGACTCCTCATAATCAAATGACAGACTGAACTAATTCAGTAAGAAAGACTTCTCTGAGCTTGCAACATCTCAGAAGTCTTGACTTTGTCCCCAGAAAAGGCTTTTGGTCTCCAGCTGCTTATTCATTTCAACAGTTGACTCAGTTCAGTACCTGAATAAGAACAGTTCTGTGTAGTGTTTTGTTTTTTGTCTCAGGTCCTTTTCTGCATTCTAGAGACCTTTTCAATTTCACATTTGATAGATTAATTTATCACTTAAAAACCATAATTTTATTTCTATTTTCATTTAATTGCATTTGTATGGATGTTCAAGGGGTCATACACTAGCAAGATGAAGTTGAAATAGCCTAAGAAGAAAACACCCTGGACAGATTCAGATTTCTGATTGGTGTGAGCTGTAGAATTGCTTAAATACACATCACTTTTTCTCCTTTTTAGCTGAGAGGGAAACCATAGCAGTGGGCTGTGTTCAGGTACAAGTGAACAGGTGAGTCTGAGACTCGCCCTCTCTAAGAAATAAATATAAACTCAGATTAAAATCAGTGATGTCAAAACGGGATTTGCTGCTCACTGATTTTTAAATATGATTAAAATTGACTTGAATCACTCTGACTGAAGTGGATCCACCCTGAGCATCTTTGGCAATATTTTTTAACATCTGGCCAGATGTTTTCTGTTGTCATGCCAGTGCAAAGTGAAGCACTGGAGATGTGCAAGGTGGGCAAGAAGCAGAGCACCAAGAGCTTACCAGCTCTTGCTGAACTGGTGGTCCAAGACCTGTAGCGGTTCTTTCCTGAGAGCCCAGAAAAATGACCAGGGTGAACTGTGGAGCCTGAAAAGGGACCACTAACGACGGTGGGCTTTTCCTTCTTCCCTGAGCATGGGTGGGCAGGTGTGTCACCTCATCCCAAACACTTAGAGCATCTACTGCACCCAGCTGCCTTTCACAGTCATGTAAACGCTCCAGCCTAAAGGTTTCCAGTTGAAATAAGGGACATAATAAAATTCATGGTCAACAAATGTAAGTTAACCCTGCTTTGGACACCTACTTGATTAAACTCATGGTCGTGGTTATTGTATGTGCAGGATTTGGATACCTCAGTGTCAGGTAACAGAATGTTGCCATCTCTTCCCGTTCCTTCCCTCTCCACCACTTTTAGTTAAAGTCTTTTCCATCAGAAGCCATGAAAGCTGTTGTCTTAAAAGCACACGAAAGCCCAGACATGCTGAGCAATCGTTGCTCTCACAGGAGGACCTG
The DNA here is from genome assembly GCA_036023395.1 of Myiotriccus ornatus. Taxonomy (NCBI): domain Eukaryota; kingdom Metazoa; phylum Chordata; class Aves; order Passeriformes; family Tyrannidae; genus Myiotriccus; species Myiotriccus ornatus. The sequence goes on along the minus strand of JAYRBT010000010.1, from coordinate 21,614,710 downwards.
TTTATTACCTTCTTTAAGCATTTGTCTGTCTTCTTCAGGAAGAACCTCTAGATCACCGCAGCTGCATTTTTATGTGGACAGCCAACTCTAGTGCTATAGTTTCATGGGCATTTGTCTTGATGGCAAAGCTGAATTTCTTTCCTTCTGCTTGTAGGTACCTTGCTTGTATTAATACATCTCTACAGATGTGCTTTGAATAGAAGGTTCATCACATCCAGATGAAAAATAACCAGTCAGCTCCCTGAACCAGCCCACAGTGCCAGCAACCACTAAATTATAGCAGTGCAATTGGGAAGGACAATTTGGGAATGAGTATGAGCAACTGGACACAAAGGTTGCTGTAGGTGACCCTGCTGCTGAAAAAAACCCCAGCTCAATACTTCTCCAATGAGTAAGAGGGGTAAATCTTGTTTACCAATGCAGCCTTGAAGAAAACTTTTGTCAGGATGGAGTTGTACAACGTCTAGAGGTGTATTAAGTACGTAGAAATATTTTACTGGCAATTAGGGTGGAACAGCTAAACTAATCCATCCCAGTGGAGGTGCTCTATGGTACATTACCACGTATGAAGCAATCATGTACTGCAAAATTGATCTGTGCAGACTAGAGGCATCAGTCTCCCCTCCTTGTCTGAGACCTTGAGAAGACAGTTATTTTAAGAGCATAGCTGCTGCCCTGCCCAGCCATAGAGGTTAAGGCTGAAGATCCTGAAGAGGTTTTCCAAAAGTCACCAAGGGTTTAATTACAAGTAGGATTACATTCTGGATATGCAAAGTTTGAGTCTAAATCCCTTGGAGCAGGTTTAGGGCATGAAGATGTGTGCAGGGTAGAGTCCTGCCCTCTGGTTATCAGATCCAGCAATCCCTTTGCCTATGTGGGACAAGTCTGTGTTGCCAGCACGTGTCTCGCAGATAAATGTCAGAGCTCATGAATGCTGCTGAACCAGTGCAGAAGTGCCTGCATTCCCCTCAAGCTCTTGAGATTTTGGGATCATTGCAGGCAGAAGCATCTTCCTGTCTTGTGCATGTACATGTATCACATGTGTGAGTGTAAACTGATTCCCAAACCTTGTGGGTGGTCAATTCCTAGAATGAGACAGAGTCTTACACACTGCCTTTATTGGTTAGAGCTTGAAAGGGAAGAGAACTCTGCTCTCCTGAGGACAGTGACCTTATTAGACATCTTCCTACCAAAAGAGAAATTTTGGTAGTAAATATTTTTTTTGTGTTTTAAAGCAAAACTACAGCTGTTGAATAACTTAAAACTTCTTATTTCTTTGTGTTTGCTGCCTTCTTGGCTCCTGAGATGATCCATTCAGTAAAATGAGCCATTTGGAAACAAATTAGAAGACAGAAGACAAACAAAACAGTTATATCTATGCAATTAGGTTCTTAAGCAGAAGATGCAGCATCATCAAAGTCCTAGACATAGCTAGAAGCTGCTGTCTTTCAGTGCTGCCTGTGTAGCAACAATTGGTTAAACTCTTCTTGGACAACATTTCCAGAATAAGATTCAGGAATACAGGTTCTGTGATTCAACTCCTACACTAACATTAAATTCCTGCTACAGTTTCCCCTTCACTGTGTTTGTACATCAGCTCTGGAGTACACCGTATCTGTGTTCTGCCTTTGTCAAAACGTATGGATAACAAAGAAGTTGTGTCTAGAGTGACAGTGGGTCATGGGAATGGGTTAAGGGAAGAAAATACTGGGTAACAGTGCTAATCTACATGAGAATCCAAAGTAATGGATTGATTGCTAATCTTGATGTGTATAAGTCACTAGACCTGTATCCTCCTGAAGCAGAATTGTCTGATGGCTGTGGAAGATAAGTTGACTGTGACACAGCCTCACTGGTCTGGCATGTGGCACTTTGCACTGCAAAATCCTGCTCCAAGAAAGGTGCTCCAAAGTGCTCCCATCAAGCAACTGATACAACTCACTGCTTGGCTGTGAGGAGGCTTTGAATCAAGGCCTTCAGAGACGAGAAAAATGTTCAAAAAGCCTCAGTGTTTTGGTTAGGTCCCATTAAACTGCTATTTCCATGTATTGTTTTCCTGTTGCAGCTGGCAAAATATTTCTATGTGAAAAGAAGTGTTTCTTCCAACCTCCCTGTACATCTTTGTATCCCAAAGCCTGACACTACATGTTTTCACAGTGGTAGGTGATAACTTCACAAACAGAGACTCAAAGTATTGCTGCAAAAATTAGACAGGAAGAGTCAGTGGAGATAAGACTACGTTAAACTGGGTGAAATAATGCTGAACGTGGTTCAGGGATGGTTTGGTGGAAGGCATTGGTCTGCCTACAGTGCCAGGGTTTTGCCAGAGTATCTTGTCTCTGATGGGAAATCTCTTTTAAAAGGTAGAGGCTAGCAGGATTGGTTCCCTGGCTCTCTGGAGATCAACTCTGTGTCTTTGGCATCCCTCTGCTTCTCAAAGTCCTTGCTCTGCAGGTGGTTATAACGTGGGATCTCTGTGTTACACTGTGTAGGTTTCACTGGAATTGTAGGCTGTGTGAGGTGGCTGGGACAGGCACTGCAGAGTGAGACAGAACAATAACTCCAATAGGAATCAGGCTGTGGGAACACAAGGCTGAATAACCTCCTAGGGCCCTTGGGGCTATTCTTGTGCTCTTGTGGGCATTCATATCATGCAGACCCTTTCATAAACTCAGTGTGCTCTCAATTCACTAGTTATTTTGCTTCCACTGTGACTGCTAAAAAGCCTTTCCAGAGACTGCCTTCTTTTGTAGTTAAACTATTTAATATTGAGCAGAAGCTGTCCACATTGAGACTATTGCTGTGTTCTCGCTGATGTGGCTTCCCAGGGGTTTGTTCCCACTTGATATGCTTATAAAATGTAGTCATATCTCAGTGGTCCTCTGGTCTTATTAAAGGAGTACTCCAAGCTGTTTTGGTCACCCCACCTGAGAAAGGCAAGAGCTGTGTGAAGCCTGTTGTTCCATCCACAACACTGTCATGCCAGTAATAGCTACACTGACAACAGTGGTTTGGGGTGATATAAGCTGTTTTTGCACTGTTTCCTGCCACTCCTTTGCCACGGGGGTTTTCCCATTATAGATCAAGTCTCTAAGCATAAACACACTATGGAAAAAGGGGCTCCAATTACACCGACAGCTCCTTGGATTGTAACACCCTGTCCTTTTGCAGTCAGCTGAGCATTGTATGCTGTAGTTTCATCTATTTTTACTTACAGAGGCATCGTTCAGTGTGAGGCTGTATTTTTAGTGCGTGAATAACACAGGTAGAATACCATGCACTGCTGGTTGGGGTTTTTGTGGTAATACAAAGTTTGGTTTATTATGCACAGCCCTCACGCTTCTAGTTTTTGTGTCTTTGCAGCAGGGTGGAAGTTGAGGGGGTGCTGCATGCTGTGACAGTTGGGCAGGGAACACGTGGGATGAGATTGGCACCCGTGGGGAGCTGGGAGGCACTGTGGCCCTTGCATATTTGCCAGAATTCTGGGAAACATTATCATTAGTTAAGCAATACTGATATTTAAGCACTCATCTTTGTTTCAGAGCCCTGCTGAATAGGGGCAGTTTAGATAGGGCTCCTATTTCAAGCTGTCAGCTGCTACAGGAAGCTAAGACATAATTTTTAATGATTTTTTCAGCCCTCAGGGTTGCAAAGGCAAGAATATGATTTTCCAAGAGAATATGAGGCCCACTCTGCAGGGAAAGGCTGGGTTAGGGGTGGGCAGTAGCACAGGATCTCGGGAGTCTTGATTTCAGCTTCTATGGGATGGGTCTCTCTATATTTAAATTTCAGGTAGGCTTTTGGATAAAATTAGATTTCTGAGAGAATCTTTGAGCAAACATGTCTGATGCTGGACAAGCACAGTCACTGTTGCCACCTTACCGTTATCACATTGAGCTGAGCTGAGGTCCCAGCTGGCTACTGCTGCATACATGTACCTCTCCTTAACCCTGCTCCTTTCCCAGGAAAGAGCCAGCTCAGAAGAAAGATCCATTGCTGCAGGGTATCAGGTACCTCAGCCCTCCCTCCTCCAACACAGCAAAGCAGTCTCCTGCAATCCAGTTAATGGCAGCCAACATGCTCTGTGTTAATCTGTGCGTGAGTTGTGTGTTGGATGCTGGCCAGAGCGTTCGATACGTCACATAATAAGGCTTTTTCATGCCGTTCTTTTGTTCCTTTTTATCCCTCAATTTTGAGGCCAGCAGTGGTGCAGGTTATAATTGAGGCATTTTTGTGATCAACACCTTGCAGAGGTGTACTTGCCTCTGTCTTCTCTTGAAGGCAACAAGATCACAGCAGTTTTTTCTCACTTCTGTGTTTTGAACATGGCACATACTCAGTTGTTAATCTACAAATTGTTATTTGTCAGGGAGAATTTGTGTTTGGGCTGGTAGAATTTCTTGGCTGCAGGAAACTTCTATTATTAAAACTTCTTTGTTTCAAATCGTAACACAAAAGGCCAACATTTGGATGTGGTTTATTGAGATGAAATGGTATCACACATGAACACAGAAGAAAGTTGAGCATTATGGCATCAATACCATAATGTTGCAACAAGAAGTTGATGTTGAAATTAATTTATAAATATGTTGGAACTAGTTGAAATGTTTTCCTTGAACTTTATATGTTGGTTTTCTTAACACACGGAGATAAAATGAGTGTGTTCCTGCAAAACACTTCATTCTGGAAAAACTATTTCCTATCAGCAAACCCACTTAATTTTTTTTTAAGCAGACTACTCGTACCTTGGGAAAATGCAAACGCCGATTGCCTTAGCCCCTGTGGCTTTTGTTGTTAATCATAAAATCATCATAGAATCACAGAATGGTTTGGGTGTGAAGGGACCTTACAGATTATCTAGATCCAACCCCCTGTCATGGGCACGGACAAAGTCCAAAACGATGGAGGGAATTGAATAGGTAGAACTAACCCATGGTTGAAGTATGACAGTGTGTAGTTCCCCCACGTGGCTACCGTATGAAAATGACTGGACAACTTCGACTGCAAAAGCTGCTGTGGGAATTCAGCAGGAGCTGTTCCTGTTTCAGCAGTGCTTTCACGACTGTCTGTTATGTGGGGTAACCTGGTCCAGAAATTATGCTCTCACTCTCACCCAAAGTCGTGGGTTTCCTTGAACAAACCCCAACAAAGAAAAACGAAGAACCTCCTTAAGAGAGAAGAAAGGGGAGGAGAAAACGTCGCTCTCTGGCTGTAGCAACCCCACCTCCCGGTTATTTCATCTTCCTTACAAGGCTAAAGCCAGAAGCTTTCCTCTGTGCCTGGGTCCCTTAAAAGCAGGAGAGCAAGCCCCAAGGATCCCAGTGGAGTGCAGCCAGGATGCAGGGCTGACAGAGATGGGGAAGGAGGCACTGGCGTGAGCCCTGCAGAGAGCACAGCAGAGGAGGCTAGTGCTCTCCAGAGAAGTGTGACAGTAATCTTTGAATCCTAAACCAGGTATTCAGTGATGCAGATCTTCTAAAGAAAACCAAACCCAAAAAGAAATCACTGAGGGGGAAAAAGTGCAACATAAGAGGTAAATATATTTTTCCTTGGGATAAACAGAAATGACTGGCTTTATTTTGTTTGAAAAATGTCATTGTGAGTAGGTGTCTGAAACTGCAGACTGAAAGAATGCATTTACTAGCATCTGAATAAAGACTGGTCTGACTCTGACTTTGAAATCAGCACTGGGTTAAAAAATCAGATGAACTGAGGTGACTGAAGAAATTTTGAAGTTGCTTTTTTTTAAAGCTTTGTAAAAATCTACTTTTCTGTTTTGCTCTCTCTGCTACTCCTAGGGGTTTTCAAGAAGCAGTATGCACATTGCTTTGGGGAAAAAGAGTGGCAGAACCAAAACCTAAACTGAGAATGTGGTAAACTGTCTCTATTGAAACATTCCAAATGCTCCCATACCCCTGTTTTTGCAATAGTGCCATTTCTTCAGAGAGATCCATGACCTACTGAGCTGGAATGTCTGTTGACATCTGGTTGAGGTAACTGTAGCCAGTATTTGGGATTCTTTTTTTTCTTTTTTTCCCCAGTTAAATTGAAACAAGCTGAGATTGTCTACACATTCTATGAATTGTTTCCGCGCTCTGACCATGTAGTCTCTTTGACGGGTAGTTCTAGAACTGCCAAATCTGAACTGGAAAAGAGGAAACACCTTGAGAGTTCAGAACTGCAGCCCTTCCATGCTGCAGCTCTGACCATGCTGACAGGATTCTAGAAGGGAAGTCAGAGTGGCCAAAAGATGAAAGACTTTGCCCCTTGTCTGTCAGATGGACCGGGACAAATGTGATACTACTGACTTTAGTGTAACTGTATTCTTGGGCTTCTGAGTTACATCTTTGCTGCGATGCTGGAGGACTTACAGGTGCTTTTATTCACCAGGTAAAATGAAAAACTGGCCTGTGGAGAAGAGCTGCTGGGAGTTGTGACAAACTACGAGATCAGGGGACTGCTCATCAAAGGCACTGGCTCAGCCTTCCAGCCAGAGTGTGCAGAGGTGTGGGTTCAGCAGTTGAGGATGGAAGTGCTGCGCCGTTCCTCAGTCTTTGCTGCAGAAGTGATGGAGGTTTTTGACAGGTCTCCCACGGACAAGGAGCTTGTGTCCCAAGCCAAGGCTCTCTGCAGAGACTACATAAACTCGAGGCTGATTCGGGCGGGTGTCAGCTGGAGCAAACCCGAGTACAATGTCCCGGTGCCTGGGGGTAAGCTGGCCGAGGTGTCCACCATCCTGCTGCGATTAGGTGAGTCCCTGACGGTACGGGAGTGGAACTGAAACTTTGTGGAGCTATTTGCACCAGACAAAGGTTTCTGGAAGAGGCTTTTCAAGTGATGATGTAGAGGATTTTCTTTGCTTTTCTGCTTGGGGTGTTTAGTTTTGGTTTTGGTGATCTTCCCTAAACAGCTCTTTTGTTTGGGTTTCCTCAGTCCCTTGAAGCACTGCTCAGCACAGGGTTTCTGCAGAGCTGCTTTTTTCTGAGAACTTGCAACAACTCAAAATCATGATGTGGTCCAAGAAAGCCCAGCAGCAAACTAATTCTGTCTGCACAGGACTCCAGCTGTGTAACAGTTCTCACAGTACTTCCAGCAGTCTTTCTCAGATGGGCATTATAGGTGGTCTTGCAGTGTTTTCTCCAGACCTGAGTGACTTGGCTGCCATGATGCAATCCAGCAACCCAGCCTAGCATCTAGTAGGGCACTGCTGCCTCTAGACTTGGGCTTCAGCAGTAGCTCACCCAGCTGCAAGGACCTTTAATTTGGAGGTAGTTGGCTTACAAAATGTGCGTTGGAGATTTTATGAAAGCTGCTTTTGAATGACAGTGTGTTTTTAATTTTCTTTCATCTATCCTAATCATTCCACAAGACCTGAGTTTCTTGCTTTTTGCTGGAGCAAGGAGGAGTTTGGCTGATGTTGCCTGTCGTATGGTGCCATTTGGTGACCCCTCATGGCACAGCAACTGCGGGGGCTGCAGGGAGAGCAGTCTGAAGGTCATGCCTGAAGGCTGTGATTTGAAGACATGCTCTAGAGCTGTGCGTGTACCAGGAGCAGCCTCTAATGCTGTCAGTTGCCTGGCCTTTTGTTTTGTGTGTGCTCAGGTCTAGCTGCTTGTCTTTTGGGATCCCAGCACCCTCATTCTTGCAGGCTGCTTCCAACATTCCTCTTTGCCTGCAGGCTGGTGTTTTAGTTCACATCTGGCTTGGAAACTACCACCAGCATTTGCATCTGATTTGATTACACCAGAGTTCAAACAAGTCTGGTGAAATAACCTTTAGCTGAGCCTAGCAAACTGAGGACCAGGGCTGGTCTCCCCACTTTCTCCCATTTCTACCTCTGTTTGAGTTCTTTTTAAGGCATAGCTGTCTTTCGTTTAATTGACTTTTTTTAAAAAATTTGTTCTTTTTCACTTTTCCTTTCCTATGCTGACTTCTGTTTTTGTTTCCAGTCGTTGTTTGATCTTTGGGCAATTTTTTATTGTTGTTCTGTCAATCACACTGCTTCTTTGTCCTTCCTTTCTGCATGGGTTGAGGGTTGAGATTTATTTGCTTTCAACCAGATCTTCTGTGGGTGGCCAGGAACATGTTAAAGGGCAAGCAGGTGGCACACTGGATCTGAAGGCGTCTCCTGGATGACTCTCCTGTTACTTATCTATGTCCAGATGGAAAGGTTTGGCTGATAGTCCTTGGAACTTGGCGCCTTCTCTGAGCAAATCTGTTTGGAGAGCGCCATGTGGTACCTTTGCAACAAGAAGGGTGAGCAGTTCCTCCTCATTAGGATGAAGACTTTTTTCTGTCCTGTTTCTTCAGAAACTCCACTTGGCACATGGCCCATCCCTTTCTTTTCCCCTTTGCTGCTCTCACCAGCACAAGGCCGAGTGGTATCCACCCACCTGCCAGGAATGGTAGTCCTTAGCCACTTCCTAAGCAGTGCAATAAGCCAGGCCAGTTTTTTCTGCTGTGACAGTGCTGAGAAGCCTGTGGAGATGAGAATTTGGAGTATTTGTTAGCTGTCTTGGATATAGAGAGTCCAGTGAACTGACTGATGGGTCAGCAGGGGTATTGGGCACAGGCAGTGCAGTTGCGGTCTTGGGGAGCGAGAGCCCATCAGCTCAGTGAGGCTTAGCAGATAATTAGTGCAATTAATGAGTCAGAAGTGGTAAAACCTAATGATGTGGCCAAATGAGGCACCTCAGACCAACCTACTGTGTGTGTCAGAGCTCTGGTTTATCTGCACTTGTATTTCCTCTGGCCAAGGCCCAGGGAAGCCCTTTGACCACTGCCATGAGCTTCTGCACGTGGGAACTGTCACTGCTTCCCTGCTGACTTCTCCATAATCACTGGAGGAAGGAGGACAAGCCCCAGAATTGCTCTAAATGTTGCGAAGTCAGACATCTGGACAAGGGCACTGAAGATCAGCACCAGTGTAACGTGCTGCAGGAGAGGTCCTGGGACTGCTGCTGGGACAGGGAATGCTTTCCCTCCTCACATGCTCCTGTCTGCCCTGTGCCTTGCTGTAGGGTGGGGCATGTGTGCCTCCAAACAGACCCTGATCTCATCTGAGGCCTCCAGGCACTGCTTATTAGAAGCTGTAACAATGGCAGGCTACCAAGCGCTGATCCCAGCCTCCCGTGCCTCCCTCACGGCTAACTAGGGCTATCCCCATTTCCTTACATTTACCAGGAAGCCTTTGTGCTGCCTGTGAGGAGAAAACAGCTGCTGAGTAGTGCAACTAAGGTTTCTTCTTATCGGGGCTGACCATGTGTTGGCAGGATTTCCTCTTGCCATTAGTCTGGGACAATCCCATACTCAGAAAGAGCCAGGAGAGCTCAGCTGTGGAATTCTGTAGAGCTGGGTTTTGACTGTGCTGAGTGCCAGTTAAATGAATTAAGAATCAGCAACTAATGACTCTGGAACTAGCTCCTGATTGCGGTGGCATCTTCCTTTTTAGCTCCCATATAAACGAAATTTTGAGGAGGATCAGTTTCCCTCTGGCTGAGACAAGTCACCTGGATCTTGCAGTGGGAGGTAAAGCTGTTGGGATAGCTCTTCCTCTTCCCAGAGCACCCTTGTGCAGAAGAGCACAGTGTGTCCTAAACCTAAGCCGTAGGACTCCGTGCACAAAGGGCCTTGATCCCATGTGATGTGTCGTGTCATGCTCCTACAGCAGCCATGAAACCTTCATTAAATATCCATGATCCCCTATAGAGAGTGAAATTCCTTGGTTGTTTTGCTACAGAGGAAAAGCTTTACTGTTATTTCCCAAGCTCCATTGCTCAGTCCTGTGGGAGGAGGTTCTCTGCTTGTCCTTAGTAATTCCATCTTGGTCTTCAAGCTGGCCTGACACCTCCAGCCATTTCCCAGCTGGGGAAAAAACACTCTGGAGGTGAAAGCATATGTCTGTGTGTGTCAGAAACCTTGCTGCTGAGGAGTCAGGCAGGAAATGAACATCACTTTAACCATTTGGAGGAGAGAAAGAACTCCAGATAAGTGCTATGCCTGTGTGAGTGTAAAACAGCCGAGCTGAGAGTCTCTTTGCTCAATTAATGTTGTGCAGCTCTGGGTGGATCCTTGGCTTTCATCAGCCTCCAGCATTCTTGAGTTGCTCTCATGTGCTTTCAGGCGTTTTTGTACAAGCCTGATGGGGTGCTGGGAAAGGGCGTATCTCTCAAAAGCTTACATGGATGTACATGCCTCTTTCTCACTTCTCAAATAAAATGAGACGGCTTTGCTTATCTGGAGACTGTCTCCTGTGTTGAAGGAAAGCCAGGCAGCCAGTCTGGGAACAGCATTTCAGGGATTACTGCAGCTACAGCACTGACACAGAGCTATGGGCTGTCCGCACTCTGTTTAGAAGTGCCAGGCACAGGGGATGTTGGGAAGGAGGGTGCAGGTGCTAGGGAATTGCTCTAAACGACCCTAAGCACTCTGCTGCCTGCTTAAACTCGGGTGGAGCTGTGGTTCAGTCTGTTTGGCTGAAGGGATCTGTGGGGTGGCCCCAGCCGTAGTTCCTACAGTATGAGAGCAGGCCTTGGTGTTGTGTGTGCTGACTCCTGGCTGTTTGTTCCCAGGGGATGAGCTGGAATACATTCGCCCCAATGTCTACCGGAATATCGCCCGCCAACTGAACATCTCACTGCACTCGGAGACGGTGGTGACAGACGCCTTCCTGGCAGTGGCTGCACAGATTTTCACCGCAGGTAATGTGCCCGGACACATACACAGACAGGGCTGGGTGCAAAAGAACAGGATGGAGCCACCTGTCTCGGAGAAGGCATGTTTCTGGGATAGCCTGCAAGGTGGAGCCTGGTTTGTGAAAGGGCTGTGGGCAGTTTGGCAGTGTGCCCTGTTTTAATGATTTAATGAGAGCTCCTCTCAGCTCTGTTCTGGCAGGGAAATGCCCTGTGTTGTTATATCCTCCCAGCAGGTTCTGGCTCATTCTAGAAGGCACCTCCTGCCCTTCCTCGATAGGAGGTGGTGTTACCTCATTGCATGGGTAGGTAACTCATTCCAAGCTCCTTTGCTCACCGCTGGCAACTGTAGAAAATTCATTGCATGGGAGTCTCCCTTGTTCCAGCTCATGCTGCTGATGCTGGGAGCCAGAACCAACTCATCACAAGGGAGTTCGTCTCCTCCTGGCTTCCTTTCCCACAGCAATAGCCAGAGCTGCGATGGAGTCTGATGTTTCTCCTTTCTCATATTGGTAGAGTCTTGGCCCTGAAGGCTGTTCTAGACGGGCAGGTGCTTTGAACTTTCTCCCTGTTTAGATGTGAGTGTTCTGCTGCTGCTGTCAGACTGGTTCCAGCAATGATGGTCAAAAGCAAAGATATGCCTCGTGCTGTGTTCCTGCAAGGGAACCTCAGCCTTCCCTGGAAACAGTCCCTGACAGTGACTGGAAATGCAGCCTGTGGGAATTGAGGGAAGAGAAACCTTTTACACACCCATTTGTGTCAGGCAGGTCCTGACATTGTCCTGGATTTTCTGCAATATCTTGTGTTGTCTGTGGAAGGACAGTAGATCTTAGAGACTGGAAACAAAACCAAAAAAAAAAAAAGGAAAACCAACCAAAGACAGCAACTTGCATAGCAGTGTGAAAGCACTGGAACCAGTGACAATGACCTGTCAAGCATCACAGGACGCAGTGACTCTTGTCACATTGGGAATAGTTACTACAGTATAGAAGTCCAGGCTTGTGTTGTACTTTCAAACAGGCTTCCTCACTTAAAACCTTTTTATCTTCACAATCAGCTGTGATTCTTTTTGCAGAACCACTGACACCCTGGCGAAGCCTTGAAATGGAGAAGGTGTGAAGTGTATTGTGGTGGAGAGAATGGATCCTCCCTAGAATCACAGCCATGGCAAAATAGATCTCTGAGAGGGACTGCTCAGGCAGGGCTCCTGGCAGGTCAAGCAGGGCAGATTTACTCCCTGAGTTAGGGGAAATCAATGCCGTGTCATAGGAAATGGATGGAATTGGATTGGGTGGCTAGTACTGCAGCCCTCAGTAGCCTTTCAGAGATGCCTTTCAGAGACTGCCTTTTCACAGGGCTGGCCTGGGAGGTCCTGTGAGCTCAGAAAGCAAGTAATAGAAAGCTGGGCAAGTATAGCAAGTATAGCAGGAATGTCTGAGTGTGGCTGTGTTCAAAGGGCAGGTGCCCTGTCTTGTCACTTGGTGCTGAGCTTTACTTGCTTAAAGGCTTACAGAAAAACAAAGGTCAGGTTGGCAGGCTCAGGTATGTGCATTGCAGGTGAGTAGGTGATCTTCTTAGATGACTAGAGCTAACTGCCTCAGAACTGGCCCACCTCCACAGCTGAAGTGACACAGGGACCTAAGCCAGAAAGGTGGATGGTTGCAAGTGGAGCAGACTGTGTGTGCTGCTATGCTGCATAAACATGATGCTGGGGAGAGAGCCCTGCTGCCTTCTAGGAATCCTGCCCTCAGTGCATATTGACAAATTCGTTGAGAGCTGCATTTTTCGGTGCTCTTCAACTTCTCAGCTCAGGAGTCAAACGCAAGGCGTGGATGGTTTAAAATTAAAGCTAGGAATCATAATTCTTCGTACCAAATCCTTGGTTTTCAGGGTAGTAAGAATGGAATCTGAGCTCAGCCCTGTGAGGCTGGCAATGCTGGAGACTTTGGGAGCATGGTAGAAACCCAGCTCTGTTGCCAGTGCTGCACCTTGTCTGGGGACACCGTGCTGCAGAAATGGCTGGCAGTGGGATGGCTGCACAGGGGGTGGATTCAAACCTTCCCAGTGCTCTCTATGCCCTGTTTTTAGTTTTTTCTCATCTCTGCCACTCTGCTGGGGGTTGTGTATTCAGTTGCTTTTATCAACTTGTTATTGTGATTTCTCTTGGTAGAAGTTGCTGAGTGGCAGAGGAGTATGCTGATTTTTAACATTCCTGGATCCTACTGCAGACTCAAGACGCAGCATTTAATGCTAAATCCAGCGAATCAGAGTTAGCTGTGACAGCCAGACACTCATTCCTTACTTTTTTTTTCATAGTTCAGAGGAAAGAGGCTCTTATTGAGCGAAGGAAACCAGACACTCAAGTTCTGTCTGAGTTTTCATGCCAATTACTAAGGGCTAAACCATCTCAGGCTGTTTTTCACTGTGCAGTTTATTAAGAAAACAGCTACGGTCTGGCACTGCAGTGCCTAGACAGCGTGGGGAGCCCCACTAGTCACTCACAATGCCTTTCCAGCAAGAGAGTGGGGGATTTTGATCCTTTCTTGCTGGAGAGGTTTTTTCCTTAATCTTTCACATGTCTGTCTTCCACACTAGTCTGGTTTTGAGTCTTTACAGTGTAGCTCTGGCTGTGCTTGTTCCTGTCCCTGCTGTCTATGAGTCTTGACTAAGCCCTGGGCAGCCTGTTTCAGTGCCTGACCACCCTTTCAGTGAAGAAATTTTTCCTAATATCCAATCTAAACCTCCCCTGGGGCAACTTCAGGCCATTTCCTCTTGTCCCGTTGCTTGCCATCTGGGAGAAGAGGCTATGGTAAAGGTCAAGCTGTATTTTGCTCCCCTGTTTCCATGCAACCTATTAGTTCTTCAGGATGAGGAGAGCTCATCTGCGTGATGTGCACCTTGGAGCCCTGATCTGCTCTGGATGGTGAAGAATCTGCAGCAGCATCACCTCTGCAATGTTACCATTGGTTCTGGTGTGTACTCCAAAGCTGCTCTGCAGGCAGCAGGAGACTCTCCCCTGACTTAAACAGGCTGTGGATTGGGGCCTAACTGAGCTGACATTTACATTGGCTGTTTGAATAAATCCCAGAAGGAACGGTCACTTGGTGGAGAAACAGAAGTAGAAAAGGGACAGGTGTTTTCCTTTCCCAAGGAAACAGTCCCCTGCTGTTTGTAAGAGCTGCTAGGCTGGTGAAAGACTAGATGTGGCACTCAGTGCCATGGTCTGGTTGACAAGGTGGTGTTAGGTCATAGGTTGGACTCCAGGGTCTCAGAGGTCTTTTCTAACCTAGTTGATTCTGTGATTCTGGGGTGGAACGAGATGAACTTTGAGTTCCCTTCCAGCCCAAACCATTCTGTCATTCTAAGGAATGCTGTTAGAAATGCATCCTACTGCTCCCTCATTGCTTAGGCCTTATGACTCGAGCTCCCTGCTTTGTGCACATCCCTCTTGGCTTCTTTCTGTCCACCAAAGCATATTGTGTCTGGCTGTATTCTTCCAGCTGTTGAAATGTAGCACTGGATCGTGTTTCTTTTAGGTCTGACTTACGAGTGAGGCTTTGATGCCGAGTGGAGCAGAGGGAAGTTTATTTGAGTAACCTTGGGTAGTGTGGTGCTCTGAGACCACACAGCCATGTCTCATGGCTTCTTGAGCTCTCCCCTGGGGCAGGCAGGCTCATATGAGCAGGAACACTTTCAAGAGCACTCCTCTCCTGCTAATTCATTTTCCCCTGGGCTCGCCAGTGTTTACATACTTTCGGCTCCATGGCTGGCCTTGAGTCTGTATCTGTATTTCTTATTTTTTATAATGCCTTCTAAGCAGCTCTTCACTTTTTCCATATCCTTTTGTTCTATCTCTGTGAGCAGAAGTTTAGGAGCTTTCTCTGTTTTGATCATTCCCTTCTGGACCAGTTTTCCATTCCCTGTTGTTGTTAGCTCCTGTGCGTGCTAGTCCACGCAGTGGGAAGGCCTATGAATGGATTGTCTTGCCTGGTGCTGTGTGCCCATTTCACCCAGCATGGATGACAGCCAAGCCTTTTGAGGAATTTGGAGCAAGACGATGTGTCTTTGCTGCTCGTGTGCACTGGCCAGATGCGATTCCAGCTTATCCTGAGGGATGCCTCACACTAGTGTTACCCTGAAGCTGGCCTGGACATCGTGGGGGACAGAGGACTGCCCTTTCAGTAGACTGTGCTCCTCTGCCCCTTCCAAGGGAGTCCTTGAGAGAGAAAAGTTAATGGAGCTGGTGTCCTGGGAAAGTGCAGAGGAGGGCTGCTGAGGCATGTTCCCCTGTCCTGTCCTGTCTGAGGCTGGATGGCTGCTGGAGCCCTCCTTGGCAGGGGGACCAGCCACAGGCCCAGGTGTTGGAGATGTCTGCTCTTCCCTTGTTTCAGGGCTCCCCTACATCAGGTGAGAAAAGAGCATAAGCTGTGCCCTGCTGTTGCAGGTGAGGAGCCCACCCAGCTGAGTCCATCTTCTGCCTCCAGCAGTGACAATAGACGTATGAAAATCAGGAGGGAATTTCCTCCACCCCCCGCCCCCATGGCCTGGCTGTGCTGGTAACAGGAAAAGCAGACTGAAAGACTGGTTTGACCCTGATGGACATGCTCTGGAGAGAGGATGTGACTGCTAAGCCCTCCACATCCATCACCATGACAAGCATTGGCCAACAGCTTGTCCTCTTTCTGCTGTCCAGCAAAAGGGAGAGGGGTTCTCTCCATGTGCCGGGGAAGCCCTCACCTTGTGCAAGTCATGCAGCAGGTACCACTACAGAACAGCCTTGGCAGGGCGGCTGGAGCAAAGGGCTTCCTTGCCATCCTCCCTGGACTGATGTGTCTTAGAGTAAACTGCTTTCCTGTGTACTGGGGAAGTCATGGGTCTCTTGAGCCTTTGTCTTTCATCAGCTGTGGATGCACTTTTCTTCTGCTGGAAAGAGAAACTTGGGTTTAAAACAAATTAACCAAGACTGCAGCTGTCTTTCTGTACCAGAGTGACCTCAGCCCTGTCAATCTTCATTACTTCCATGTAAATATCTCAGAGCTAATGGACTTGCTTCAGATACTTAAAGAGTGCAGTCAGTAAAAACTTGGGAATAAGCCAGTGAACTCTTCTCTGGAATTTTGGGTAACTTTGGTTCATGTAACTCAAGATTCAAGGATGCACATTTCTGCAGGGATGGAGAACTGTAACACTGACTTACACTAAAGCTGAGTACAAGCCAGTCCCAGAGATATCATCAGCAAGGCATGTAACCCCTTAAAGCCCCTTTCATTAGGTAGAGACATACCTGCACTGGGACTCTTTCTTGCTGGGAGAACCCCTCTGTCTAGTGTTTTCTCATGTGGTTTCATAGTCTCTGGCTCATTCTGCTGGCTGTCATGGTGACACACAATGTGAGAAAGGCAGATAAATAGTGTGAATGCCACATAGGCAGTGAACTTCCTGAGTGACAGCTCCGGGGAAGGGACACCGCAGGGACTGCTCGGCAAATAAAGCCAAGACAAGAATAACAGTCGCTTTAGTCGTATTAATAACTTCCTCTGATCCCGGGGATAGTGCTGGGGAGGAACAGTATCACAGGGGACACCGAGCTACTGCTGTTACTGTTGCTGCAGAGCCTCACGAAAGCATCATCTGTAGATTTTGATCTTACATTAGTCATGAGTGAAAAGTGGCTTTTTTTGGAGCACTGAATAGATTTTCAGCAGTCTAACAAGGTATTCCTGTGGCTGACATTTGAAGAGTTCTTCTAAAGTTTAGTACTTTTTTTATTTAAGGAAAAAAAAAGGAAAGTGATTCTTAAAGGTGTTAGTGTGAGTGTCCCTTTTGAGTCACTAAGTGGAAGAACTGTGGAACTGCTCTGAAATCTGCATGTTTTTTGAGGAATATGGGGTCCTCTGCTGCAGTGAGAACACCTGTGAGGAGGCTGGAGCTCCATCCCAGAGATGGGAGTGCCTGGGGATCTGAGAGTGCAATAAAGGAAAGAGGGAGACTCTTCACCCCATTTAAATTGTATTTTTGCTTGCTGAGAACATCCAGTTTTCTGATGGTGTGTTTAACCCCTCCAGGTCCTCAAATCTAGTCACTGAACAAATCTTTCCATCCTCTCACACATTTTCGTTCTTGTTGCAACCCTGTAGAACAGTTCTGTTTGGTTTTTAAATACTGGAACTTCACCAGGCTTCTGCTGTGTTTGGGAGAGACCTTGGACAGATTCCATAGAGACCTAACATTGTAAAATACTTCACTGTATGCTTGATAAATGTGGCTATTCCAGATAAGAAAGCATGGGGGGAATTCAACTTCCTAACTGATCCAAAGGAAATCCATGTGCCATTGTGCAGTGGTAGTTCTGCATGGGAGCAAAAGGGTTGCATTCCCAGGTCACTGGTCCTGATAAAAGCCTGATGAGGGACAGCTGGCTGTGATGTTTGAGCCTAAAGGGTTAATGCCCAGTGGTGCTGGTAAAGCGTGGGGGAGACCCCAGGAAGTTGGGTGGGACCCAGAGCTGAGCTCAAGCGCCTATCACTAGCACTGACAGGAAGATGACTGCTGCTGGGACAACTTCCATGGAGCTCTTGCTGCAGACAGGTCAGCTTGGCAGGAAGTCTGTCCTCTGGGAGATTAGATAACTGACTGAACCTCCATCCCTGCACTGCCCTCAGTGGGGTAGGATAAGCAGTATTAAGTATTGTAGGCAGAGTGGTCAAATTCTTAAAACTACCAGTTTTTCAGGTGGAGACTGAGGTGTACTCCTTACATTGAGGAGAACGCCAACACTGATCAACAGCTTCCTCATGAGGGGAAGAGGAAGGGAAGGCACTCTGCTCTCTGGTGACAGGACCCAAGGAAATGGCATGAAGCTATGTCAGGGGAGTTAGATTGAATATTAGATAAAGGTTCTTCACCCGGAGCGTGGTTGGGCACTGGAACAGGCTCCCCAGGGCAATGGTCATGGTCCCAAACCTGCCAGAGCTCAAGGAGTGTTTGGACAAGGCTCTCAGGCATATGATGGGATTGTTGGGGCTGTCCTGTGTAGGGTCAGGGACTGGTCTTGATGATCCTTGTGTGTCCCTTCCAACTCAGGATTCTTTGAATCCTGTATTCCAGCTGTGATTCTGTGAACCCTCTTGGCCCTGTACCTTTGCCTCTCTTTTTTGCTTTAGTGCTACGGAAGAACTGAAGATGATTATCTTGTGTGCTTTGCGTGTCACATTGGAACAGTTTTCTTTGATCTAGAAAAAAACAGGAACACTTTGTCTAAAGGGTGTTAAAGAGTTGTGCTGATGGCAAAAACCCCATGTTGTTCAAACTATTTGAATTCCATCACCTCCTGTGCAGCATGTGCGTGGCTGAGAGCCAATGGCAATACAAACCATGGTGGCACACTTCTTCCCTGCCCTGGTGGTGCCTTTGGGCTGCTTTCCCCAAAGCTGTTTCCCCAGTGCTGAGAGGTGGTCAAACCATACCAAGGTCAGATTATTTCATTCTGCCTCTCTGTGTGGAGAGCTTTCCCCAGTCCTGGTCCCCTAGTATTTCTTTTCCCCCACAGTGGAGAGCACACAGAACTGTGGCTGCGTGCAGGCAGCATGGGCATGTGTAAAGAAGGAGTGGTGTTTCCTTTGATTATTCAAGACTGAAGAGTGTGTGTGTGTGTAAATCTGGATGATCTTTCTTCTTTTCTCAGGCATAACATGGGGCAAGGTGGTGTCTCTCTACGCCGTGGCAGCGGGGCTGGCAGTGGACTGCGTGCGGCACGCGCAGCCAGCCATGGTTCACACCATCGTCGACTGCCTGGGAGAGTTTGTCCGCAAGACCTTGGTGACGTGGCTGAAAAGGAGAGGAGGCTGGGTAAGAAATGCTGTCTGATCAAACTTGCTTCTGCACGTGCAAACCTGAAAACATCCCGATTTAACGAAAGTGGGAGTGTCCCCACTGCAGCTTTATGCTGAAAAAGGCTGTGTGAGATTCTCTTCCACAGCCCTGTGGTCACCTCTGTCCTGCTGACACCTTGCTAGACTTACATAGCTCTGTTGCTGGTCCTACACTGTGTATCTGAGCCACGATAATTCAGTCCTGGCCCACCAGCACCTATTCCTGATCTTCTCTGGACCTAATAGCCAGTCACAGTCAGAGACTGCAAATAGGGGTCATTTCAGTGAGGCACTGGCACAGGTTGCCCAGAGAAGCTGTGGCTGCCCCATCCCTGCAATTGTTCCAGGCCAGGTTGGACAGGGCTTGGAGTAACGTGGTCTAGTGGAAAGTGTCCCTGCCCTAGGCAGGGTTTCAAACTAGATGGTCTTTAAGGTCTCTTCCAACCCAAACCATTCTCTGATTCTCTTGTCCAGCTGTTTTCCAGAAACTGAGAAAACCCGAGGCTTGTCAACTTAATTCTCCTTTCACCTTTAAGCATCTGATTTCTTTGGTCTCTACACCCAATGGGAACATTGGCTACTGTGGAGGATTGTTCAGAGTAAGAACTTTACTTTGGTCCTGTGGAATAGCCAGACACCTTTCCAGTGACCTCCCCAGCGGACTGGGATGACTGGCTGGCATCTGGGTGGTGCATGTATGTACCAGGTTCCATATGCCTGTCTGGCAGGGACATGGACACTCCTTGGAGTGATAGAGCCCAAAGTTCTTTGGTATGCTGCCAGGAAGATGCTGCCTGGAGCTAAATACTGCCCTATGACACCACTGAGCTCATGGGACATCTTGTTCCCAAGGCATGTGCTGTTTCCAGAATGAGCCACAGCAGCAAATTCCCTCTTTTCCAAGAGGTGAAATTTATTCCTTAGCCGTCAGGAAATGGTCAGGCACTTCCCACCCGCACCGATCTGGAGGGGGGGGCGTCTTTTCCCAAACTGAGTATTGCTCCTCTGTGCGAAGACTTCCCAAGTGTGCCTGTACCTGGTTCAGTCAACTGATTTCTCCAGGAGTGAAGGCACCTATTTTGGTGAAGAGCAACTGGGAGAGTAGCGCTTAGTAAGTGCCAATCCTAGCTTAAATCATCCCTGCCCTCTCTGAAACTGTGTCACCTTGAGGCCAACTGACTCAGGTGACTGATTGGGCTAAAAGTAACCTTTGATTTGAATGCCCATATCTATTCTATTTTGCATCCACACAATTAATTCTGCCGAGACAGGTAAAGAGGATATCCTGGGATTAAGTAGCACTGTTCCTGCCTGTGAATACCTGTCCCTGCCTCAGTGTTATTTGAGGCTTACTTTAACTTTGTACCTGTAGAGCTGCTTGAAATGTGTTCTCTGAAACAATTTTTCCTTTGGAAAAGATCCAGTTTCATTAAAATGGAAACGCTGCATAGGAGCATGTCTCCTTCTAGTTTCCAACTATTTTTTCCTTTGTTTTGGTAAAACTTGTGTGTTCTGATAAATTAGCATCTTGTTTTAAGTTTTGTATTACTTCATTAGAGTTCAAAACAAGTTGTTTGGATAGTTCCAAAAGGATATTTTTGGAAAGTTTGTTGTAAAGCAGGCAAGCTGCAAAACAAGCTGCGACAAGGGGCTATTTGCCCACCAGAAATGGGAGGCCCTTCAAGTCTGGGGGAAAGCTACTAATCTTCCTGCCATCTTGTGCTGTGCTTCCCTGAATGTTCTTCCTCTTGATCTGCAGGCATTGCAGCAAGGTATTTCCCAGCCTTGTTCACTGAGAGGCCAGACCAAACAACTCTGTGATGGGGACCCTGTTGCCTACTGCCTGGCCTAGCTGGTGTTAGTTTGTCTTGGCACAAAGTCCTTGTTTCCCCTGTGCACATGGCTCCCATCAGCTCAGATGGAGGCTGCCAAGAGTAACCACTGTGCCCTGAGCTGGTCCGGAAAAGCCACTGTGGAGACTTTGGAAAGGCATTTGAAATTCTCCACTCAGCGGTGGGTTCCCACACTGCTTCCACGGGGTGGAGAAGACCCTACTCAAAATCCAACTCAAACCTCTTCAGAGGAACGAAGAAAGTTTGAACCTTTGAGGCATCATCTCTCCCTGTGGAGAGTTTGCAGCCTCAGTAGTGGCTTTACAGTAGAACAGAAAAATTTTAATTTTCTTAGCAGCATTTGCTACAGAGCAGTGCATGTAACTTGAACTTGTCGGAACAATTAACACAGAAGATCAAACTGCTGTTGCAGCAGTTTATCAGTGCCTAACAAGGCTCAAAGACCTGCTTTATTAAGTCGCTTTGAAGTTTTCAATTCCAGTGCCTTATCAGGTATGCTTGATTTGGATAAGAGCAGCTAAGGCAATTGTTGTACAGCTGAGCAATTTTGCTTATCTAAGCAAGCCCCATACAAATTTGTAAATGCTTCTGAGTGTAGCTTCTCTTGGTTAGGGCAGTGAGCCCATTGTCTTCGGGAGAACATAGCAGGGCTTTAAGGAGTTCACATTTTCTCATCTGGCAGTTAACCCTCTGCAGCTGTAATCAACCCAGTGTGCATATTTGGGCCTTTTACTGGCTCACATGAAGCGCTTCAGTCCTTCAGAGCTTATGTTTCTCATGGATCAGGTACCCTAACATACGTGTTCAAACAGGGACCTGCACGCCATGACTTCTTCTCGACTGAAGGGACAGCTTGACACATCTTTGCCTTAAACGTGACACTGTGCAGGTCACTAAAATTGAGCAGGCTGAATCAGTGCAGACTTTTTTCAAATGCAAATAGGGTGAGTGTGCTAAGCCATCTCTGAAAGTATTCAGGGAGACCCACTTTGCTTTCCTCCACAAAACAGATAAAGTATCTATAAGCACCGGTCCCACATTGCAGCATCTTCTGTTAGCTGCCTTGGCTGCGTGCTACATTTGCTCATGTTTTTTTGCTATAAGCAGCAGCATTTCCACACCTTGGTGCTGACTCAGCTTCCTCCTGTCATCCTGTTTCTTCCCATCCTTACGTGCCTGTATTCATTCCTCCTGCAGTCTCTGCTTGTCAGTTATTCACGGGCTTAGCGTCTCCTGATGCTCCCAGGAGATCAGTGGAGCGGGGAGCTGCAGCATGCCAGCCTTCCAGACACTGTGGGGGAGGAACTGCTGGAAAACGTGGCTGCTGTCAGCAGAGCTTTGGTCTGTAGATGACAAAGAGGTCGGTTAGTACTGCTGTGCTCACTAACCAGCCACCAGCATTCGTCCCTTCAGCTGCCTTTTGCTTCCTTCTAATGATGACCAAAGTTGGGGCTCACCCATGTCTTCAACACAGGCAGAAGGACTGGAGAAGATTATTGGAGTATTCATCATCTCTCATGTCCTGTTTTGGGGATGAACATCTCAGGGTTTAGAGCCTGCACCCCGTGTTACTCAACCACAGTCCACATCTCCTTGTGCTAGGCTGAAGTTTATCCACAACTCAGTTATATCACTGGCAGAGCTTCTAATACTGATTCCTCCACCAGAAAATGCAATTTTCTTTCTGCCTCTGTCCTGTTCACTTTACCCTCTGGGTATTTTCCACCTTCTCCTCCCCATGCCAGGTGAGAGCCTGTCTTCATCAGTTTGCTGGGTTGTTGTTATTTTTTATTCATTGCAGGCCAGCTTCTCTTCTTGTTAACACTTGAAACCAGCTGCCCAACCGATCTTTAAATCTGGCCCACGTGTCTGGGAGGCACCTCTGCCAGCATACATATTTCCACACACAAAGCTTGCATTGCTTTAAATTTAAATCAGGGGTTGGCTTACTTGATTATCTTCCAAAGAAAACACTAAGGCAAGAGAAAAAGTGCAAGCAACTTGAGCTGATATTAAACAGGACAACCTCTGGGAAGCATCTGGCTTTGCAGAAAAGGATGGGAATGCTGATACTGCCAAAGCTTCCTAGACTTTTCAAACAGGGAAAGAAAGTTGTATTTAGCTATTCAAAATGGAAAATGCTGGACAATCTTCCTGTCCAACATTTCTTTCCTCAGTGGTGGCTGAAAAGGGGGGACACTTTGCCTTGTTGATGGGGAATGAGGAAAGTGTATTTTGCAGGGCTCTTGGGCCTGATTTAATAACTTTTGGTTTGTGGAAGTGTCAGAGCAAGCATCTGGTGCTGCTGCAGCAGCAGTGGTGTGGTGCTGTGGGTTGTGGGGTTGGAGAGCCTGCAGCAGTGACTGATGTGGGCACCTCTCTCTGATGCTCTCTCTTCCCTCCTCATTAGGCAGACATCACAAAATGCGTGGTGAATACTGACCTCAGCCTGCGCTCCCACTGGCTCGTGGCTGCTGTTTGCAGCTTTGGTCACTTCCTCAAGGCCATCTTCTTTGTCCTGCTGCCTGAGAGATGAGTCCGAGTTGCCAAGTGCAGCCCCCCTGCCCCATCTCCTCCCCTAGTCCGGAAGCAACGAGAAGTGACTGGAGAAGTAATTCCAGATTGGTAACGGCAATTTCTGAAGAGGAGGAAGAGAAGAACCGGGACAAACAAAAAGCTTGTTCTCCTCTCCCTTCATCTAGGAGCAAATCAACCACAGTCTCCTTTTGCAGCCACAGGAGCCTCTCTGACCATTAATTCTTTCAAGAACCTTGTTTCCCTGGGTAACTTGCATGTGTGTCCCTGGGCACGCTGTTGGCAGCCATGTGCAGCATGGAATGTTGGGTGCCTGTTCCTTACAGCTGTGTTGCACGGTTATGCTAGTGCCAGGCAGAGGGGAGGAGGAAGGGAATATTATTTGAAATGGGATAAGCAGATAGGAGAGGGGGGAAGAGTCCCTTCTTCACTCCATGTGATTCCCCTTTCAGTCCCCAGACTTGCCTTGTGTTAATTCTTGTGGTTACCTTTGTGCTTAAAGTTCATCTCCTTTATCCCTAACTGACTTACTGGGCTCTGCCCCAGCACAGCATGGTGGGTTTTTAACAGGATAAACCCAAACATTTTGTCAACAGATGCTTCTCCCTGACACGTGTTGGAAATCGCTTTGAGTGGCAGTGTGAGGGGCAGGATGAGAAGGCAGTTGCATGTGATGCAGCACGAGAGCGTGTTTTGTTGACCCCTCTTGCTGCACTCACACACCGTTCAAACAGGAGAGTGAGGGGCAACCCCTTCGAGCAACAACTCAGGATGGAATTTCATCATGGAGAGAAACGGTTTTTCCACTGAGATTTCGTCGGAGCTAAGCATGGAAGTAGGAAAGGCTAAGGGGCATGAGCAGAAATAGGGAAACAGTAAGTGAACTGGCTGGCATTGTGAAGGGGGTGAGCTGTGGCAAAAGTAGCTGATGTATGTTTCTCTGTTAATCTCCTTGGAAGTACAGCTCGCGGTCTTCTTTGTGGCAAACAATAAAAGAAATAGGTGGTGTTTCACTATTGCACAGGCTATTGTGTTTGTTTCCAGAGTTAACAATTCCAAAAAAGGCCAGAACAGTGCAGAGACAAACACTCTGGCCATGCTAAAAATACTTTAGCTTTTCCCCTGGTAGAGCATGTTAACGTGTTAAAACTACAACTCACCCAGTTCATGCCTGGAATTTAACCCATGTTGTTGCCGTGTCAGAAATGTGCTGTTTTCACCAACAGATGTGGGGCCTTGCTGACATCAGCAGGAAAGGCTGTGGAGCCTCTTCTCTGCCAAAGCCTCACGGAGTCACCCTGCTCAGTGCCTTGCTCCCAAGAGTGTGGCAATAAACACAGAAAAAAACCCTTCTGGATTAAGAGCATGTGGCACTATAGGAGGTGTTGCTGTTTTTTTTTCCTGATTTCTCTCCCAAATATTTAGAGGGGTTTTACTCTTCCATCCAGGAGTTACAAATGTGTTTGAGAATAAAGCAAAGCCTTGATTTTTGGTGCTATCTGCAGGCAGGATCTCTGCTAGCAGTTAGTAGTGCTGTGCTCTGACCAGCAGAAACCCTGGCAGAGGATGTGTAGGGGTTAGATCCTTGCACATTCCTGCTTTTGGCTGCTCTAGCCCTTTGCACTTTGGCTGATGCCTTGGCATATGGGTACCGGGCCCAGCTTTAGCCCTAGTGCATCCCAGTTTCAGTAGTAAAGCAACTCTTGTGGGTCAAAACGCTTAAAAGGCAGCCTCCCCCAGTCCACAATACCCCAACAAAACCACTCACTGACAAGGAGAGAGCCTTGCATTCCACATCAAAGCTGTGTGCTGCCTTTCATAGTGGGTAGGGAGACCTTGGGCTGGGTTATACTGACGAAGTTCCCAGAGTGAATGCAGCTGATGTGCACTGAGGTTGGAGCATTTTTATGTGTGTAAAGCTTGCAGCAGTTCCCCAAATAATCCCAAACTACCAAAGGAATATTTAAATGTTTTTTCCCTTCCTGACGTAATTATACTGGCATTAGGGGTTTTGCTGGCACCTCTTACAGTTGGGATTTTCTTCCTTAGATTCTTGGTAGATCCGGCTATGGAAATGTAGAGCAGGTACAGAACACATGGTGAACTACACTAGCCACTTTTGAGCAGCAGAGAGAGGATCCCCTCCCATCTGCAACAGAGGCACGAAAAGTTGTCCTAATGGAGCTTGTGGAAAAGTAGACTTTGGATTTCTAGATTTGGATTTTCTGCAAGTACCCTGGTTGTGTGCAGACTTTGGCTTGGACAGCTTCACAACTCATCAAGTCCAGATTGCCTTATCATGCCTTGTGTTTTATGGAGTGTATGGGAGTTACTGAAGCAGTACAGTCTGACACTGGCAAGGCCTCTCTCAATTTAGATGCTGTTTTGAAATGTAATACTTCAGGCTACGTCTGCTTTTTTCAGTAAGCTAATGATATCAGAGAGACTACTAAGGAACATAAATAGTTAAATGTACCAATTAAGTGGATTTAACAAAAAGATAATGACAAGCCACATAAAGCAGCGTTGCTGGAAAGGAATGTGTGTGGGTGGGAAGGGGGTTACAGAGGCAGACAAAGGCTCAGCCTGGAAACTGCCAATAATGAAGAGGTGATTTTGCTCCCCTCAAATATGTTTCAGACTTCTCTGGCTTTTGTCTATCTTCTTGCTAGTCCCTGCAAAATACATACCAGGGCTGAATGATGTGTTGCTCACCTTGCACTTGGTGTTAAAGGGTGATCTTTTGACTCTTCTCACTCCTGTAAATAACCACATCAGCACCAGCCTTGCCACCAAAATAAACAACGAAACAAACAGAATTGCACGCACAGCTGTTCATTTGGAAAGTCACAGTCTTGAGCATGACACAGTCAAGTTTTTATGTTGTGTTCAATCCTAGCTGTAATGTTTAGGCGTTTCAGAGTACTTCCAGAGGTCTTTTACAATCTCAACAATTCTGGGGCTCTGTGATTTTTCTATTCCCTCTTCTCTTTTGGCCAGTCCTACCTGATGGGAGACATCAGGGTTGGTTGTTTATCACCCCAATAAACATTTTCCTTTTAAATGATTGGTGAAGGTCCTAGGACTAGGTCTAATTTATTTAGTTGTTAAAGAAAACCAAGAAAAAACAAGTACCAAAGTTAGTACTGTAGTACTGTTGTGCTGCTCTAAAAGCCTGATGCTCTTCCAGCATCAGAATCTGAAAACACCCAAACTAGCCATCTCATCCTTTCCCCCCAGTGTTCTTCCAATGATCTGCTTGAGAAAACTGCTTGTAGTAAAATCTGCCTTCATTTTTTTTAAGCTGTTTCTTTGCAATGAATGTTCTAAGTGAGACTTAGCTACACACAAACCATCTTTGGGGGCTGCTCCCTGTCCCCAGTGATCTTTCAGTCCACTGCTTTTGCTGAAGAGTAGCAGTCATGGGGGTATGGGAGGCAGACCTCCTCTCAGCATGGGGACATGTGGTTCACCCTGTTAGGCACACATAAAATCCAGATGGGCTTTAGCTGTCTTCTGCCTTTCTGTCCCACCAGAAGAGCTAGAAGCATAGGGAAAAGATGAGATAGGGCCAGGTGAAGGCATGGGAAATGCCTAGGAGGATGCAGGAGGAGGGAGAAAGGGTTGGATGGAGGTGGGGAAATGGCATATAGTATTTTTGTGGTTATGGAGTGTTTTGCAGAGTAGAGTGGCCTGTGTGCTATAGCAGGGGGGGAATGTAAAGGTCAGAGAGCAGTACCTGGAGGAACCTGAGTCTCAGCTCTCGTTTGTTGACAGAAAAACTCACCTCCAGTTAGGATTATCCCACCATCCTTCACCTCCGGCGCCAACCTCATTCTCTGTTTGTTTATAGCAGATCTACAGAGAAATACCTGTTTTATCACAAAAGTGAGGAGCAAAAAAGCTGTCTTGGATTGGAAGTTTCAGTGATGAGCATTTGACAGTGCTTATTCTGTCCTAGACATGGTCTTGCTCCAATCACAGCCTGAGCTGTACCTCTCCTATGTCAAACACTGGCAGCAGGTTCACCTTCTTCAAAGCAGCTGAAGAAAGTGGTCTCTGTCTTGCAGCAGATGTCACCTGTGTTCCTGCACTGCTTTTTCTCCTGCAAACAGAAAGAAAACAGTCTGTGAAGCCCTTAATTTATCAGACTTGCATCTGTATTATAGACCAAAGTACAGAACAATAGCAACAGGGAGTGAGATTGAGATTTCCTGGGAAATTGCAACACCAAACTTCCTCATTTTCAGGCTTGTTCTTTAGACTCTGAGAAAAAGCTCTGCCTAATTTTTTTTTATTCTCTTTTTAATGTGCAAAGTCTGCAAGTGGGTTTTTTTTTTGTGCATAATTAAACTGAATATGAAGCAGATTGTAAGTCCTTTAGATGACTTTCTGAAAAGATCAGTCCCCGAAGGCGTTCCAACAGCTTTGCCAAGAGCCTTCTGTGGATGTGGCTCTTGTCAACGTGTGTCCCCTTGAATTTCTTCACTGTCATCATTTTTTTAAGTCTACTATTTATAATTTTATAGGCATAGATTTGCCACAGATTAATTATTCTCTTAGGACAATGTGAAAACAATGCATGCTACTAGATTAATGACAAGAAAACAGCAATTTAATGTACTGCTGGGTGACTATAAATTTCTTCTGTGCAAGTGGTTTGACAGCTGGAGTTTAAATACTCCCTCTGAAAAGCCTGTAACCTCTTTAACTCTAAACATTTTGACCCACTGGGATTAGGAGCCCCCAGCACAGCTAAACAGAGGGATCCTTGATTGAACTTTACACCGTCACCAGGACCTGGAAGTGCATTGCATGTTCAAGCAGAGTCTGTGGGAAATAGAGTGCCCCAGGGTCAATCACACGACATGAAGGCCATGTACAGGCAAGGTCAGATGTAAAAAAAAGCTTCCCCTTTCACAGAAGTTAAAAAAATAAAGAGTTGGGAAGGGAATTTCCAGCCTCCTTGCAGGCATATTTCAGAGCTTTAACTCAGGAGAAATTTCACCTCTTTGCCCATAGACCAGCAGACAGCGCCAGAGCTTGTCTTCTCCATCACTGCAGGAAGACTTGCTGATACATCTCTACTGGTGTCAAATACAATCCCCTGTTGTTTCAAATTTCCACTTCTAGCCCCATCTTGTGACCTTCACTGTTGCTTTTGTTGAGCTCTGTGTTTAAGCAAGATAAGGTGTATTTTCTATTCCCCTGCCCTGCTGGAATGTGACCCGTGGTGGGTCTGCCCTTGAGTCCCTTTCAGTTATCAGAAGGGCAACTGGTTTGGACTTTGGAGGACTAAGGGCTGCATCAAGGACTTTCAGTGTCACTAATCTGATGGGCCACTTGGCAGGACCAGCCCTCTCAGTGTCTCACCTGACTCTCATTAGGCAGGAGCTGGAGGTCCTGCACCTGGTCCCTGCTATGCAGATCCATTCTCTCAGTGCTCTGTGACACTGTTCAGGCAACATATAGCCAACTGAAAGTTGAACTTGAAGCCCTCTCAGCATCGTGGGTTTGCCTTTTCACTCCTAACATGGAGGTGTTAGTTGGGGGCTGTGCAGTGGTGACCACGGGGACAGTTTGTTCCTGGTTCCCACCAGAGCTGAGCCTGGATTTTCTGGTAATCTAAGAAGGGGATTAAAGCCCCCCCCCCCCCCTAAATAGTCTTTTATTTTGATCTCCTTGGCACTTCAAAAGAACAATTAAATCACTCTTAAGCTGCTAGAACATACTTTGCTCTCAGTTCCTCAGCCAGGAATGGCCAGTCTGTCCTTTTTAAACCTGGCAAGCATCTGCCAACTAACTCACTTGCCTTGTGCTGTCAGCTTTCCCTCTGCGTTCACTGGCATTGCTCCTGAGCAAAGGTGTCTGACCCTCATGGCCACCTGACCCAGCAGGTTGTTTTCCCCCCACGGAGAAGGCAACCCCGTGCAAACCGTGTAGTGGCTGTGGCAGAGTCAGGTGCATCCCCGAACAGCATCGTGCCCCACTGCCTGGTGTGTTCTCCCTTTCATTAGGGATAGAGCATGCATTTATACAGGGTGGAAAAGGAGAAAGCATGGCTGGCATCTGAAAGGGAGCAAACAACTCCAAGGGTTGTGTTCAGAGCCTGTCCTGCTGCTGAAAGGCTGCTGCCATCAGGGTTTGGGTACACGTCACTGGCACTCCCTGGCTGATGCCCACCATGAGCCTGTAATCTGTGGCTAATGGTAGATTACTTGAAGTTGGGAAAAGGTGCTAGGAATATCTGTGCCCTTGGGGTTTATGGCTTAGCTGGAGGAGGAGAACAGCACTACTAAAAATACTTACATGTTCAAGCTCACGTTTTGTCTCTGAGAGCAACAGATTGACAGAGTTGAGCCCAGGCTGTGTATTATTACGAGCAATAAATTTGGAGGCTGGAAATAGCTGGAGCTAAATTATGAGGCACCCTTCCCAAAGCCTGCAGCACATCAGGGGGACAACTGGAAAAATTGCACAGCAGATTTGCTTATATTTAAAGAGTTTAATAAAAATAAAGAAGTTAGTAGAATGGCTTGTATTGACTTTTATTGATTCACTGCCTTGAGGATTTCTGTAGGCATGAAGAATGGATGGAGCAAGAATGCTGTGTGGGGCAGCTGAGTGGGGTGCTGTGCCATCGGAACTGGCAGAAAGGTTTTCCTGTCTGTTTTAGGCTTCAGCTCCAGTTTCAGAGCTGGAGCTGGAGTAGAAGGGGCACACAGCCATCCTGGGATGGGTGAGGGCACAGCAGCTGGGAGAAGGCAGCCTGGCACCCAACCCCAGGGCTCTGGCCCTTTGAGTGGCTGCTGAATCTCCTGCCAAAGGGCTGTTTCTATTTGCTGCCTCCCACGGCAAACACTGCTCCAGGGCTGAGCAGAAACAATGTCTTGAGGACACCAGGAGCCTGAACTGTCGACATGCCAAAATTAATGTGCAGTGACTTAAATCAGTTTATTTAGGAGTTCATAAAATGTAAAGCACTGAAGGAAAGGAGAAGACAAAGCTGTAAGGGGTGCAGTGTGGTCCAGCAGTATCCCATGGATTCACAGTGTACTTTCCAAAACGCAGTTATCTTGTGGAGACAGCTTCTTAGCAAGAAGCATTTGTTGACTCCATATAGTTCTCTCTGCAGACATAAAAATTTCAATCAGCCACTCATTTGAAGGGAAGAAGACCAGCTGAGAAAACATTTGCCCTTTTTCAAAGAGCTTTATTTACTTTAGGATCAGAGTGATTTAGCATGGAGGCACCAGCCGGGGCTGGAGGCGAAGCTGCACTTCCCTTGAAGAGGGAGTTGAGGATTAGATCAAAAGTGGAATTTAATCCTGGTATCTTTCACTTGAAATATTTAACAAAGTGCCTCCAATTTACTTTCAGCAACTTCTCCAAGAACAGTGATGTCCTCAGGCTTTGAGGGAGTGAAATACTGGGCCACTTGTCTGGAGGAAGTGAGCCCTGTGCATGGCCCTCCCTGCCCCATTACCAGGGGTAGAGCTGAATGTTCCCATCCCATGACCATAAACCACGCAGAGAAAGAAGAGTGGAGCACTGAGGGAATGAACAGGGTGATTTAATATCCTATAACTGATGCACAAAAGACGTGAGGCCTTGAAGGGATCACACAGGACAGCAGAGCTGACCTCTGTATTTGCAGGGCATATCTCTCCCAGGCTGACTCTGTTTGTAGAGGGAGTCTCTTCCTTCCCTATGGGCTCAGTGCTCAGGGTGCTGGCTCTGGGACAGGCAAGGGGCTCCTGGCAGAGCTGGCTCTACACTGTGGTGGCATCACTGATGCCAACATTGGACAACAGGCTCTAAGCATGCCCCAGTTGCTTTCTGTCTTTCCCACCTTTTCTGACTTATAGTTTAACTTACAAAACACAACACTGGTTTTAAATGCTTGGAGAAAAATTGTGAATATTCAGCCCAAGCTCTCAGTTCCAGACTGCAGGGGTTCATCTGGCTTTGCATGTCCCTTGGGTGGCCAGGAGCCCCAGGCTGAGTGGCTGGACCAGGCACGTCTCGAAACTGTTCAGGGGAGAATGAGATGTTGGCACCCACTGGTGGCACTGGGAGAGAAGCAAAAGACAACTCAACCAAAACCAGTCAAAAACCATGTGGAAGGAAGGAATTTGTTCTCATGCAAGATGCTGTGTATGTTCTCTTTATCTGTCTGATGAGAGCTAACTCTGTTGCTACAAGTGATAAAATTCTCACAGACATGCCTGGAGGCTCCCACAGAGGGGCCAGGCAGGCCATAAAGCACAGGGGGAGAACTCAGCCTGGGGTTTTACTGCACGTGCAAAAGGTGTTGTTATAAAAGCACCAAAATGTGTTTCCGTTTTTGCCTTTTTGGCCAGCTGTATTGCTCATTTGGATATATATTGCAGTGTTCTTCACTGACAAAATAAACTTTCTTTAAAACTTTAGCCACAGCCTGGTGCCCGGGGTTATCTGTATGCATATCAAGCCTTACAGAGGAGGAGGTTTAGACTGGATATTAGGAAAGATTTCTTCACTGGTGATCAAGCACTGAGACAGGCTGCTCAGGCCAGTGGTGGATTCACTGTCCCTGGAGGGATCTGAAAGTTGTGGTGGATATGGTACTTGAGAGACATGGGTTACTAGTGGCCCTGGCAGTGCTGGGGGAACAGTTGGACTTGCTGACCTTTTCCAACCTTAATCATTCCGTGACTCTATGATTAATCCTATTTTTCATGGCTGACAGCTCCTGAGAGTGGCCTTTGCCAGATCACAAGAGGCAGAGAGAGCAGAGCAGGATTTAACTTTGCCCCCTTAAAATGGGCAAGGTTAAGGGGGCACTACCTGCCCTCACCTGCTGTAGAAGCCTAGTGTGTCAGAGAGCAGCAGCCTGTCCTGGGGAGGCTGTGGGCAGCCTCAGGTGCTGATTCTCACAGTCTGGAGAGGGAGGAGCTGGGGAAGATCCCAGGACCGTGTCCCCACAGACCTCTCACACACGCTGCCATCTCAGGGGAGCACTGAGTCCCAGACAGAAGGGTGCATACATAGCACAGACAAATGGGATTTACAGGTGCTGGCGTCCTCTTCTTACTCCTGGGAGCAGGAGTATCAAGGGTGCACAGAAGACTGAGAAAAACAGCTCTAAAGGGGAAAAATATTTGCAAACGTGCCTGTTCTCCAGGCATTCCTGGGAGAACATAAGCAGTATGCTTGGAAAAACCCCCGACCCCTCTAGTAACGGTTCAACCTGCTAAAAATACGTTATTTGACTCAAAAAGCAATCTGGGAACCCCATTGCTCCAGCCTCTCCCAGCCAGCCCCAGTGTCCATGGGCAGGAAGGCAGGCAGTGTCTGCTGCCTCCCAGGCAGCATCGAGGTGCTGAGGAGACCCACCCACCACAGCGAGATGGTCCATTTTCTGCTAAATGTTTGTAATTAAGAGCTCTGGCTCCCTGATGATGTGCATCCTATAAAGACATAAATGAAGGAGATACTGTCGCCACTCTTGAAAAACTAAACAAATCAGAGAAAAATAAAAAAAAGGAGCACTAGAAGGAAGCAGAGTTTGGGCTGCATTTCCAGGCTTGGGATGCTGCTTCTGCAGGTGCAAACATTTATGGGCATGGATTTGTGAAGGCAATTGAAGCCGTGGAGCGGAGTTATCCACACAAACTCAAACCCTAAATGAAATCTGACCCATGTGTCAGCTGGATCTCAAAGTTCTTTCACTTGCAGTAACTCTCATTAAATCTTTACTCTCATTTGAGGTACTACTTCCAGACAGTGGGATATCCTCCTAGTTTAGGAGACAAAAAAGACTCCAGCCTCTATTTAATTGCATTTCCTACTACTCACATAATATTTTTTGACCTCCAAACTATTTCTGGAAATACCAGTCTGTCATTTCAGGAGAGCAGACCACCCTCCCTTGTGCCTCTCATGAATGGAATTATGTTTTATTGTGACCAGAGAGCTACTGAGCCAAATGCTTGGTAGCATTTGGTAGCATGGGCAAAGGTGCACAACCAGTCCTGAAAACATGAGGCTTTGGGCATCAGGTTGTTTGTGCCAGAAAGGGCATGTTGAGCCAGGTGCCAACACAGAGAGATGAACCTTTTAGAGAAATCCGGTAATTTTCCAGCACTACAGAACACTGCTCCTCCCACAGCACTGCTTCCACCACTTCACCAAGGAGTCAGGAGGGCACCAGCCTGCTCCCGGGACACTGCTGGTGGCCACCTTCCTTGTGTCACGTTGGAGGTGGATGAATCTACACCTCAGGTTGCTTTGCTGGTGTCTGTGAATGCACGGAATCAGGTTACAAAACTCACTGTAGTGCTGCAAAAACCCCACAGTGCATGGCCTGGTCTTGTCTCAGAGGGAATGCTGTTTTATTCAAACACATGAACATTCACAGTGCTTAGATAATGATAGGATTACAAGAAAAATCTCCATGTCTGGATACTCCAGTGCTTTAGGCAGCAGCAGAATAATATTTCAAGGCTGGGAGACAGAAGTGTGCATAGAAGAATTCCCCTTTTGGCACAGCTGGTGCTTGTAGCCAGGGGTGGTTATTTATGTCCCTGCTTGAGCTACTCTGTAGCTCCCAAGTCTCTTGAGCAGCTCTGTTGGACAGCTGGACCTTGCACTGGTGCTAATGTTGCAATCTGTCTCAAACATTCCCCTTTGTCAATGACTTATTTTATTTTTTCCTTTAGCGTCAAGGCTGGCTTTTTCTTCTGTCAGTCGCTGGAGGCAATAAAAGAGCAGATTTCTTCCTTTGCCCTCAAAACTAAAGGCTTTTGGGTCACATACACCAGCCCCATCCCCCCAGCCCTTACAGCTGGGTGTTCAGTCACCCATACCATGGCTGGAAAATGTTGCATACGAGTAAAATGGACATTATAGTGCTACAGTAGCTGCTGTTCAAAAGTTGCAGAGGGGTTTTACAGACTAAGCATGGTTGCTGAGGTTTTGTTTCTTGTGGAAACCAGGCTAAAAAAAAGGCTAAAAATAAACCCACTCCAGGCTGACAGCTCTGTCACAACAGGCAGCATGCAGTGGAAATGCAGGGCATCTCCTCCACAGCCTGTCTGTGGCTGATCTGTGCAACAGTCACACTGGGTTTCAGATGAAGGATCGCTGGTCTTCTGAAGGCTGGGACTGACTGTTTGCTGAAGCAATAGCCAAGGCCATGCTCTGATACTGTGGTCCTGGTTTTGGCACTAAGAAAGCCCAGGTGATGTTTTCGTTGGTGGCAATGCCACTGTTGGTGATGCCATTCTGGCAGCTTTGGAGCTGTAAGATACACGTGGTGCCCACAGAGCTCTGCTTCTCAGCTCCCTTCCCACACCTCTGCTGCTTTTCCCAGGCTATTTTCACCCATAATACTTTTCACCACACCATGCCCCAGGCTTCAAATCGTGGTCACCGTGTTGATCCTGTCCGTTGACGTCTCTTCCACGACAAAGCTATGAGTTCATTTGGACAAGCTCGGCTGTGTGGGCAATGCTCTCAGGCTGGTGAGCCCTCGCTGCCTGCAGGCGTGCAGCATCGGACGTGTTTCAACAGTGCAGTGAACCATCAACACTTTTAAAGGAAAATGAAATAATCAGGCCGGATCTTGTCAAATCCTCTCACTTGAAGGATGGAATCTGTTTACTTTATTGCTTTAAAAAAAAAAAAAAAAAAAAAAAAAAAACAAAACGGAAATGAGAAGCTAATTAAATCTCATCAGAGCCATACCTGCTTTCATCCAAAAGCTGCTGTCAACAAACCTCTGGACTTATGAGAAGTTGAGCATGGGCTGCCTCATGTGAGAGGCGTGCACTTCTTGCAGGCCCTGGAAGGGCTTAACTGTAGGGAAGGTTGAGAGCCAGATGCATAATATCCAGGTCAGGGGCTCCATCCCAAAATTTAGCTGGGAAGTCTTTGCAGAGGAGAGACAAGAATGGAGAAAATTCAGGCATCTGTGTTCTGCAGCTTCCTTGTGAACTGCCTACAGCTGGCTGGAGGTGAACAAGAGGTAGGTTAGCAGTGCATTTTAGGGCTATGCCAGCTCCATAACACAAAAGGAACTAAGAGCAGTCATGGAAAACAGCACTGGCTTAACACGTGTTCTTGGTCCCTTATTAGAGACATGAGACATTCCCAAAAGACCCAGAGGCCTCCTGCCTCTGGTACTGATTTCAGAAAAATACCACTTTTCATGCTGAGAAGGAGAAGTCCAAAACCTCAAGGAAAGGGACTAAACTCCAAGTTGCAGTAAGATACCTAGTATTGTGGGTTGGCTTTTCTCAAGCACCAGGAGTACACTATTTGACTTAGGACATGAGATGTCAGTTCAGGGGACAAAGGAAGCCGGGCTGTATGTCTTGCATAAATCTGGTGGCTCTTGTAGGCTCAAACCTTGGCTGTGATTATTTTAATGTCTCTCAATAGCTGGTAAGGACACAGTGTCAGATGTGGAGAAGGTGTTGCTGCTCCTTCCTTCCACAGCCTCTCCTCTGCCCTGGTGCCACCAGAGAGGGATGGGTGGATGGATGGATGAATGGATGGATGGATGGATGGATGAATGGATGGATGGATGGACGGATGATGCAACACTTTGGCTGAGCAGTTTTCTGAATAAAATGTCTGTTTTGCAAGAGTTGCTCCCCGAACAAGTCAGAGCTCCCCAAACAAGCTGCTAGCCTGGTACAAAACACATTTTCACCAAGATGTCAACACACCATGAGTGGCTTCACCCAAAAATGGGGTGAAAAGGGGTGGTCATCTGAAGAAGTGGACATAATGCAGGAGATTTTCTGTCCAGGCTCTGGATGGAGGCTGGTAACACCCGTGTGCAGGAGGGTTGAAGCCCAAAGGGAGCTGCAAGCTGTTCTCTGGTGCTATTCCATTTAGAGAAGCAGCCAGGCTGTGTCTGACAGAGTGACAAAGCTCCTTCTTCCGTGACTCATTTCAGGAGAACAGCTTTGGTAAGCAATAATTTTGCACTTCTGTGATTTCAGAGGGTGTGAACTAAAAAAAAAAAAAAAAATTAAACAAAAAATAAAAGCATCAGTTGAGTCCAACTGAGAACAGAGGCAACATGGCTGTGGGCTCAGCCGTATGCTCCGAGTCAGGACAGGAGCAGGGCACACTGTCATCCACATCGCACAGGGCAGGCCAACCCAGGCAGAATTGGAACTGCCTGCAGCAAAACCCAGGTTGGCTCTACAACATGTTGTTAAAGCAGGTGGCTAGGAATTCAGTGTGGCTGTAAGGATGTCATCCTCCCACTCACCTGCTCTGTGACTCATCCTGGTGAGCTCATCCAGGAAAGGCAGGAGGGTGCTACCAGCCTGGCTGGGTGGAAAGGCCACAGCTGCACAAGGAGATGTTGACCCGCACCAGTAAAGCTGCTGGGGGAAATGGGCAGTGTGAGTTTGACACTGTTCAGCAGTGCACTGAGATGAGGGCTAGCCCGTGGTTGGGGTGCCAAGGGGGAGAATCAGAAACTTCCCATGTATCCAGCCTTCCCTTTCCTGTCCCTTCAGGGAGAGCAAACTCAGCAAGTGCAATGTGGCCAGTGTGCCTGTGGAGCACTGGTAACCTCGTTTCATCCCCTTGGAGTGCTCTGAATGAAGCCATGAGAGCTCCAGAGTAGGATCTCATCTCTGCAGCAGTGTGATGGGCACACAGTGCATGTTGTCACCTGTACTTACCTCCCACCTCTATCAGGAGCATCCCCAGCATTACCACCTTACTTTTTGATGCCATGACAAGCATCTTTCATACCAAAAGTATGAAAGACTGTCATGGAAAGCCCTGGTATGTTTGTTTTCAATGAAAGACTGTTCTCTTTGCACTTCCACCTTAAAAGAAAACAATTGTGAAGCCCGGGAGAGTACCGCTAGCCTGCCTACTGGGTTTTTTCTCTTCACTTCCTCCCTCTGTACATCATTGTTTTTCTTTCTCGGCTGTCTCTGTGCAGCTTAGGAGATGAAGAGAAGCTTCGGAAAGGGTAGCTGAGGCTGCAGTCTGGGCTGCTGCTGCCCTCTCCTGGGTCCAAGGCAGCCAAGAAACCAAGAGAAGACTTTTTAAAAGAGATTCCCTGCAAGTCTGGGTGCAAGTCACTATTAGCAGATCCTCTCTCAGCCTCTCAGGGAATAAGGGGAACAGACTTCAGAGAGTGCCAGGCCCAAGGATGCTGATATAGGGTTTGCCTTTACCCAGGCTGGAATAGGGCATGCCTGGCTGTCCCATTTGAAACCTTTTGTCAGATCCCTTCGTGAGTCCCAGCGAAGTTTATGGCAAGACAATGCATGATCAGCTTGAGGTGCAGGGGTACAGATGTGCTGGCACAGTATTGTGGGAGCTTGTGCTTTCTCACCTCAGTTGCTGCCTGTTCCCTCCAGGATGGTTTTGTTTACATTAAACTAAAAAGCTTTCAAAATAAGATGCTATGGCTGATTATTTGTACTCCAGGCAAGTCCCCAGGTCTGTCCCTCACTTCTGGCTCCACTGCCAGCTGGAACAAAACCTCATATGGCATCTTTTGTCCTGTCTTGCCCAAGCTGACCCTTGCCCAGGATCCCACCCCAGATGGAGGGAGCATCCAGCCAGGTGAGCACCCAGACCTTCATTTCAGGAGGGAATCTAACCCCAGCTTGGTCCTTCTGCAACAATGTAAGGGCATCCCCTTTCCAAAATCTCTGGATTTGGAGCCTCTGGGTCCTTTTGCTTGTCTCTCTGAAAAGTGGCCAAGGAATCATACAATCCTAGAATGATTTTGGTTGGAAGGGCCCTTGAAGACCAGCTAGTTCTACCCGCCTGCTATGGCAGGAACAGCTTCCTCAGGATTACTCCTGATGGAAGAACCTGTGTAGACGCCTACGAAGGTTCAGGAATAGTCCATGGGTACCTATGGAACACAGAAATAACACGGACAGTTACTGCCATAGCTAATGATAAGAGGATGCCGAATCCTCCCCCGTGATGCCAAGAGCCCTTAATGCAGCAATTGGCTCATGGTTTCAGAAGCTACTTAGAGGCTTATTCTGGTGTCAGTGCTTTGTGAGCGGCTGGGAGCTCAGTGCTGGAGGGCTCCAAGGCTCTGGGGTGTTAGTGGAGTCCTGGCTCTCTTCTCTGTGTAGGAGTATGGGAGAAGATAGAGTCAGTGGTCTTCCTCTACTTACAGCCTGTCCAGGAATGGGAGGCTTGGGGTCAGTAATCCACACCCACATCTTCCAGAAAAGTCATCTCAGAGCAGAAAGAAGCCCCAAGACACAGGTTGGGGCTGAAGTCCTCTCTGCCACAGAATGCTCCAGCCTGCAGGTATGAACCCAACCACATCTTGGATACCAAACACCTCTCCAGATATGCTACCACAAAACCCTGTGGCAGCCAGGTGGTGCCAGACCTATGTGAAGGGAGCTGGGTGCCCTGCACACCCCTGGGCAGAGATTCCTCACCCTTTCCTTAC
The DNA here is from genome assembly GCA_036023395.1 of Myiotriccus ornatus. NCBI lineage: Eukaryota > Metazoa > Chordata > Aves > Passeriformes > Tyrannidae > Myiotriccus > Myiotriccus ornatus. Next base: position 21,576,309 of record JAYRBT010000010.1, on the reverse strand, counting down.
TCACCAGCCCAAACCCATATTGAAGCTGGCCTCACATAAGCAGCCACTCATGTTGTTCCAGGTATTTGTGTCAAATTAGCCCAGTTACTGAAAACATCAAATGTTTGAAGAGCTGGGGAAAAGAGGAGTTGCTGCCACAGGACCTACCTCCCAGGTAGCACCAGTTGCAAAGCACAGGTATGAGGCCACCATGATGGTCAGCGTGACATGGGCCTGGTGGGAGCTGTGTCTTGCTGCCCTTGGTGGACCACGTGTCACATCTCAGCCCTGGGCTTGTCAGTTCTGCCATAAGAACGAACTGCGTGGGCAGTAATTCTTCCCCAAAATGCTCTTCCAGTCAGTGATGGAAAACTCCATCATGGGCTATTAAATATGAAGTCCCTGAGCCACAAATCAGGCACCAGTCGGAAGTGCCAGACTATTTATACACTCCTGTGTAAGAGCCATAGCAGACCTTTGGCTGTCTCCATTGCTTTTTGAATGTTTTCCAGTCCAGCTATATGCTTCCAAGGCAGGGAGAGCAGAAATGTACTCCGTGAATTATGGATGTGTGGAGGGTCGTAATGATGTTCTTCCTTTTAGAGGCTCCTCTTTTCCAAATGATTTTTAACCTGCGCTTCTCATTCAAACAGTGCTTGGACTATCTGGTAACTCTGAGCTCTCATTCTAGGGAGGGGATAGCTTGGGGTAGGTTGCAAGACTGCAAAGACAAGAAAATAAAAAAACCCACGTTTGTCCCCATCCCCATTCAATACCAGCTGCCATTTTATTGTCTTCTTACACAGTGTCACAGATTGTTGTTCACCCTAAATCGCCGATGGGCTTGTCACCACATGGACCACACAGAGGTGGAAGCTGTGAGCTGGAGGGTTGGAGACAGAGTTGCACACCAGCACCAGGGTTTTGTCCAATCTGGATGGCTGGAATCCTCCCCTAAATGTGCTGCTTCATCCTTCACCATCCTCTCTGCTCACTCTTCTTCATCCTCCCCAGCAGCCGGGAGGAGTAGAGGAAGGCAGGAGGAAAGCAGGAGGCAGACAGTGCTAGGGTGTGTGAGGAGAGGATCAAAGTGGCTGATCCTGGGGATGGAGCAGTGGTGGCCCCAGCTGTTCCTGGTCCTAGAAGGAAGTGGTGGTCGTTACAGCAGTGCTCCCCAGCCAGGCTCCCCACTCCACCTCACACTGAAACATGGCTGAGGAGGGCACATCCCTGTGCCTGGGAGCAGCATCTGATGGGGCAGGAGGTGTGCAGGGAGCAGGGAAGCTTTCTCACCTGTTTTCCCTCCATTGCCCCAACTTCTGGCAAATGCTAGTCCAGCCCCTGCGCTGCCTGGGAGCTCTTGTCCCCATCCCTGGGAGGCTGCAGGGAGGACACTGAGAAGCTGTGGCTTGTCCCTCACCCTCATGGTGTGGGTGAATGGGACCATGCACTCGAGGCAGCTCCATTCCATCTGCATGGAGTGTGAAGAAAGTGAGATATGATGTGTAGCAGGAGGAAATTCCTAGTGTCCTAAGTACATAAAAAGCAGTGTGGTATCAATCCTTTTGGGACCTGAACTCTTTTGTCCCATACTGACAGGCTGAAATAGAAAAACATCTCTTTTCCTATCCTCTCCCTTCTGCAAGAGCAGAGCCCTTGGGGCCCACAGCCCTGCCCACAGCAGGATTTGAAGGGCTGGGGTCAGGGTTGTGGTGTGACAAAATGTTTGATGAAGGCTTTGCCTTATCTACTCATCCTCTCCACCCATGACTGGTCCCACACACTTGCTGTGCACCAGGTCGAGGCCCTGTCTCCTGAGCCATCTGCCTGCCGGCTGGGCTGCCGGTGGCCCCGTTTTCCCCTTACTCCATCCTGAGCACCAGGACTCAGTCTGCTAAAATCCCCACCGAAGGTAGGATTACCAGGCGCTGTCTGGAGCTCAGATCACCTGGGTTTTTCAGTCTTGGGCAGAGGACAGAGAGGAAAATAAAAATGGGGTATGGTTGGGAGGCTGGCATGGAGCTCCCTAGGGAGTGGAAGGAGGTGTCTCCCAGGGCTGAGCAGCTGATTTAGCTCCTGGAAGGATTCATGCCAGATGAATTGTTTTTGCTGGGTGTTTGATATCCTGTTTTGCTGTGCCTGGGCTGAGAGACAGCCACAGTTCCCTACTCAGCTTAGTACTTCATGCACAATGGAAGAAGAGATGCTCAAGGACTGTGTGGTTGGTGGCCAGGAGTGGATCTAGGCGAGGTCTATGAAGACCATCATGGCACATAAGAACCTTCCATCTCTCCACTGCCACCTCTAAGGACAGGGGTTGGCTGGGCAGTGAAAAACTGCAAGAGAAGAGCTGTCAGAGTATCTCCAACAGCATCAGCCTACCACCTTGCATAGGATGGGCTGGAAGCCAGTGGACACCCTGGCTTAGCCCAGCTAAAATTGAGGCCAGTGGGACTGGGCAGTCCTGGGGTGTTCGAGCTTTCTTCAGCACATCAGGGGAAACACAGACCCTTTAACTGAATCCACAGAGCAGCCCTTTCCTTCCACCCACCTCCTTCAGCTTTCTGCAAACCCTGGATTTTTCCTAGCCTAGAAATGGGAGCCATAAAGTGCTGGGGCATTGCTATCAGGAACTCCAGGAGGGGCTTCCCTAAGAGTTCCCCACCAGCTTTAGTACTGCTTGATGGCAGAGGCTTGGGTTTCCTGGGGAAGGGGAAGGACCCACTAATGGAGAAAACCTGGGGAAGAAGCAATATTAAATTGCATTTCACTGAGAAGAAGCCACTCCCATTCCAAATGGGTCCTCTCACTGTATGAAGCTTTGTGAAAGCCGTGGCAGCATCCAGATCCAGGAGCAACGAACCCAGAACTGGGGTGAGAGCAGCCCTGCTGACCTGGTCCCAGCTTCAGACACATGGCCCTGCAGGCCCCAAATGATGGTCTGTACCCTGGACCACTTCAGATCCCACAAACACAGCCAGGAACTCCCTCCCAGCCCAGGAAGCATTCCCTGGTGCAGGCAAAGCAGGAGCCCAGGGAGCCTGGGAGGAACATGAAGCAAGATCCTTTATTGTACACAGTACAGAATGTAATGCAGCTTTGCAGGAGATACATAGCCCTGCTTGAGTAAAGATATTTCAAATCAGTCCTCAGATTAACCCCTTCTGCACTGCAGACCTGCCATACCGAGCAAATGGTTAAAACCCTGTCCCCAAGGTGGGGTTCCCAAAAACCGAATGCTCCCCATGGGTACAGGCCACTGCAGCCCCCATGGGGAGAATAACCGAGTCGTCGTAGAGTTAATCTTCATACTTCCCCAAAAAAGAATGAATCAGACAAAAAAAAAAAAACAAACCCCAAAAAACTCCAACCAAAGCTAACTAAAGAAGAGAAAAAAATTCCTATACAGCATTTACAACGAAAACATGTAGCCTGGTGCGGGGGAGGCAGGTATGGATATATGAGTGGTGGATGAGTGTTACAAGGTGCAGCGGGGAGGGGGGAGCTGGAGAGAAGTGGGGTACCCAGGAAGGGGAGTGGGGGGACCCCCCCATCCCTGCCCACCTCAGCCTTACAGCCCAGCTCCGAGGCCATGCCGAGCAGGGGGAGCGCAGCTGAGCCGGCACTGGGGTTCGGCCCCAGCTCCCCGGGAAAGAGGACTGGAGCAGTGAAATGGAGTGGACTAGATCCTTCGGCAGCCATCCCAGGGAGCCACAGGTATTGAGGGCTGCCCCTGCAAGCATGCCACTGGGAAAGTCATGGGGGTGTCTCCAGGGGCTCTGGGAACAGCAGTCGGGCTGCAAAAAATAGCTTTGCCTTAAAATACAAAAAATCTACAAAAATCAGTTTAGAAACCTTTCTTATTTTCCTAAAACATCAAAAAAAAAAAGAAAACAAAAACAAAAACAAAAAACCAAAACAAGGAGGGAGTTAGTGTCAGGGTCTCCTCCCCTAAAATGCAACCCATGGCACACAGCCAGAGCTGAGGAGGATCAAGGGGGGCACGGAGAGGACGCAGTGGATTATATGGGAACAACAGGTTATATGAGGAGGGGGGTTCAGGAAGAAGGCAGAAGGCTTCTCAGGGTTGGGGTAGGATGCTGCACACATCAGCCCTGGGATGCTGGCCTAGGCAGCCCCGCTGCATCCCTCCTCTCTGTGCAAATCAAAGCCCTTTCCACCACACAAGGCAGCTACGCGGATTGTGCTCGATGCAAAGCAGATTGTCGTGACAATTGGCTCGGCGGCCACGCAGCCCAGTCCTGGGGCACTGCCAGAGCCAGAGCCTGGGGCAGACACTGCAACTTTAGGCTCCCGGCGGCCCAAAACATCATGCCGATGTGTGGCAGGAGGTGCCGGCCACGGGCAGTCCTGTGCACTAGCCCTTGGACAGGAAGGGTGGGAATTCATCGGTGACACACGCGGGGTGTTTTAGATCCTTCCAATTTGTGTGTGTGCACCCACGCGGTTCGTCATTGGGTGGGTTTTTTTTCCTTATGAACAGCCAAAAATATTCTTTAGAAAACCATGTTTGCCCCAGGTGGATGTGCTAGTGCCAACGGCTCTGCCGGCCAGCCGAGTCAGTAGGCAAAGCCCTCCGCATAGGGAAGGCTGCCACAGGGATCCATCTCCAGGAGGAATGCTGGGCTGTCCTCGAAGTGTGTCAGCGGCACTGTTTCCTCCTCCGGCACCGGGCAGTCGGGCTCTGTCTTCAGGAAAGGGCGCTGGTTGTCGGGATACGCCATGGAAAAGAGGGCGTCGGGGTCACAGACGAATTTATAGACATATCGCTCACCAGCAACCTGTGAGGAGGAGGAGGAGGGTGTGAGAGGGGCCCTGAACTTTCACCCTGCCCTAGGGGATGCCACAGTGACAGTGGGGAACAGTCACACCCCATTGTGGGGTGGCAGGTGGGGTCACTCACCTTCTGCATGATGCCTTTCTCATAGTAGTAGCGCAGGGAGCGGCTGAGCTTGTCGTAGTTCATGGCTGGCCGGTTCTTCTGGATGCCCCAGCGCCGTGCTACCTGCAGGGAGAGAGGTGGCAGCAGTCAGGGCTCCAGCCAAGGCTTGGACATGGATCCTCACATGAAATCACAACAGAAATGAAAAGGGGCTCGTTTCAGAGGGCTGATACAGCCAGGGGTGAAGGCATCATCATGGTCCAGGAGTGGTGCCCCGCCTGCCATTATAAACCCTCCAGCTGCGACCACGCAGCCACCGCCAAACCGGGAGCCGAATCAAAAGCCATTTGATTAGGGGGAGCCTGCCAAAAAAGCTGCTTCAAAAAACCACAATTTCCATGCATGGCATAGGAGACATTATGGGTAATTACCCACAATGCACAGCTCTGTGCTTGCTACAGCTGCTTTCAATTACTCCCCAAACAGCTTCTTCCTCTGTGTCACCCTCCTGCGGAGCCACACGGCTCCAGCACGGCAGCGCGCCAGCTCGGAGCTGCTGCTGGGAACCCAGGGCGAAGGATGGGAGCAGTTTGGTAAGGAGGAAGCCTTGGCAGAGCAGCGAGTCTCGGCAAGGCACAGCACAGAGGCAATGCCACCGCATCTGGTGACCACTGGCAGCTTCAGGAGCTGGCACATGCCATGCCAAGAGACAGTGAAAGAGATTAAAGGCAAACTTCTACAGCTACCTAGAGAGTAAGGACATGTGTCTTGCTTCAAGTGCAAGCATGAACATGCTGTCGTATGGGAAGGATTCAGCCCTCTCCTGCATCTCTCATGGCCACTCCCCAGCCTCAGGGCAGGACCACCTCTCGTACCTCCTCAGGCTCGATCAGCTTGAACTCCATGCCCCGGCCAGTCCACGCGATGAAGTGGGCGTTCGCAGGGTCATCCAGGAGGGTGACGAGGAATTGCCAGAGCTGCAGGGACCCACGCCGCTGGTAAGGAGGGCCCTCGCGGTACAGGGTGGGCTCCTGCTTCACTTTACCTGCCCGCACAGAGACACCTGGTAAACACCCCGGCTCTGCCCCTCTCCCAGGCTGTGTCACCAGCAACAGACATGTACAGCAACACTGAGGTCATCCCTGTCCTGGGACAGCTGAGCAGGATCAGGCCATGGGGTGGGAGAAGGGAGAGGTGCTGCAGGCAGGAAGGTGGCAGGGACAGAGACGGGCATGGCGATGATGCCAAGCCGCTGTGAGAGATGGTGTTCAGCAGCTCATAAGAGCACTGTACCAGCACTGCTTGGCTTTAAAAGCCAGATGTAGGGATCCCAGCATCCCTACATCTCATTCCATGAGCCCTGGTCCCCCTGCAGGCCTCCTCTGGGGTCAGATTCTTACCCTCCAGTCTCTCCGGTACCACGCACGTGTCATCAAAATACAATCGTGTGTCCTTTTCATATGAAAATCCTATGGGGAAAAGACCCTCAGTGAGCACAGGGTGTACCAATCACTCTGGCTAGACCCTAAAATGCTCTGGTCTGGCCCAACCCAGCACAAGACCCCATCCCCAGCTCCAGCAGCAGACTCATCCTCCGTTATTTCAGTGGCTGAGTGCTGTGCAGCTCTGCCCCCCCTCACGCTGAGGAGCTGGCAGAACCAAAACCCTCTTAGCAGCTATATCAGGCATATTATCCCAGATTACACGGCGCTGCCGTGCCCTTGCGGCACACTCGCAGGGGCTGCTGGCTGCTTTTAGCGCTGGTGCCAGTGCATGCGGCTCTTACAGGCACCACGGTGCTCTTGTGGGTGTTTTCTGGGTGCCCAGAAGCTCCACTGGCCTCCTGGAAGGTACCGCCTGCCCCAAAAGAGGGATGGGATGGAACCCACCAGAGATGCCATGAACAGGGGGAGAATGGGGGAGGTCACTCACCGTCATGGCTGCTGGGGAAGACATTCCCCCGTAGGTACAAGGACTGGCAGTTAGGCACTTCTGCGAGGGAGATGAAGGTGACATTAAGGATGTAAATCCCGTGGGTCCCACCAAGCATTTGATAGCATATTCCCTATCCCAAGCATGTCCTGTGGCAAAGTCCAGGCATCTTCCCCCCTCCCCCATCCACTGCATCCACCCTCAACATTGGGGAAAAACCCAGTATGATTTGAGGTGGCACTGCAAGGAACACTGGAGCAAGGGCTAAGTCAGCTCAGGTTTTCACAGGCCCCACAGGAAGAGAGGCACTGCCGCGCCTCCCCTACCATCTGCTCGGCTGTGCCACCCTCCATCCCGAGGTTGGGATATTTTTAGGTCCTAAGGCGATTAGAGGATTTTTCCGTGATGCTGGTGGGGTCCAGCAGTCAGCAATCACAGCTAGCCCCAGGCCAGGGCTGCAGGAGGACCTGCTGAGTGCCATGGGGCACACCCAGCCCATGGCTTACGGCACTGACCACACCACACGGCACTGGGTGAATGCCTGCTCTATTCCCTGGCTTTGGAAAGGGAGGAGGAAAGAGAGGAAAGAAAAAGGCAAAGCAGTATCCCAGCACTATGGGAACTCCAGCACCCAGTGCCTGAGGCTCAACCCTGCACTCTCCACACTGATGGTAGAGATGTTCTGCTCCTCTGGGTGTCACTGGTGTAACCCCACCCGCCCCCCAACTCACACCCACCTGAGTCAATGCAGTAGTCCCGGGGCTCCTGCTTGATGCCCATGGGGGGCTGGAAGCCGTGGCCAGGGGGGCCAGGCAGGCCGGGGCCACCGGGCTCGTAGAGCGGGTCATGGTACTCCTGCTTGAATCCCTGAGGGGGGCGGGGGGCAGCCGGGCCCAGGGGCTCTGACAGCTGCCGGTGGTACACGGGGCGGCTGTCCCCTGGGACCCCGGGCTGCGGTGGAAAGGGGTGGCAGGGCTCAGACAGCTGCCTCTGAAACCTGGGGGAGAGGAAACAGCATTACTGCAGAGTGGGGGTGAGCCCTCCTGCCAGTTCCCATTCCAGACCAGGACTGCATGACAGTTGGGTGTCTTCAGCTTGGGGTGCTCCCAGGGTTTACCCACAGCAGGCTGGGATGGTTCCTCAGGAGCATGGCCACCACAGGGGCTCAACCCATGGGGATCCAGTGGGGCGCTGAGGAGCCCCATCCCCTTCCAAAGCACTGGGGACCCCATACTGAAGGGACAGGATAGCACATGAGCCACCACAGAAAAGCACTCTGGGCTTCAGATACCTGGAAAGGAGTGAAAAAACGAACCAAAAAAAACCCAGCCTACAACAGTCCTAACAGTGTAAACCAGTAAAATCTGCCCCCAGCGTGGGGGGCAGCACTGCAGGGCCCAGGGATGCTGCGCATGGGTGGGCGCTTACGCAAAGCCAAATCCACTCCGCAACTCCAGCCGGTTGCTAATCCGCCTGCGCAGCTGGGATTAAACCTTGAACTCGACAGCAGGGAGCACTATTTTCGGCTCCAGGGTGCTGCCACCACTGGTGTGAGCCCCAGCACGGTCTCTGCTGGTGGCAATGGATGAGGGACCATCTCGAGGGAGTGCTGCCACATCCCCTCGTCCTCCGGCACCTTGAAAGGCGATCTCGGATCTCCGTGCTGGCTCCTCTCGGCCGGCCTTGTACCATTTGGCTTTGTAACCGGAGCTCTCCCAGCTGCCGGGCTGGGATTACTCCATTTCCGAGCCGTGTCCCTCTGCCCTTCCTGAATGAAATCCAAGCCCCACGCTGGCACGGTGCTTCCCAAGGGGTCGCAGCCAGCCCCCTGCATAGCTCAAAGGTCACCTAGAGCTCCGCTTTGCCGGGTAGGGATGCTCACCTGCTGTGGGCACTTTCCAAGGGTTTCCATGGCCCCACTGCATGGTCTTTGCCAGGCTGCCACATCTAGCCCCATGACCACAGGGGTGACAGAGTGGCTGTCACAGCAAAGGGGAGCCAGAGGCCAAAAGCAAAGCCAGGGGTCGTCTGTGACCTGTGCTGTGGCACCTTTTGAGAGCACGCATGGGAGCAAACCCATGGTGAGGTTGGGGACTGGCAAACATTCAGGGATGTGGGAGTAATGGGGGATGAAGCCGCAGCTTAGAGAGGAAGAAGGGAGCAGGGGTCTCCCTCCACAGTCCCAAAATCATGGTAATGCAATGAGATACAAAAGGGAGCTCAGGACCAACCCCCAACCCAGTGGTGCATAGGGACAGGACAGGGAAGGTCACAGCTCCCCAGCCCAGCAGGGCTCAGCTTAGGGGCAGAGCTGCAGTGGATGTGAATGAGGAGAGCAGAGCCCTGACTCAGCACCATCACCTCTTGGCACAGGGATGGATGCAAGAGGCAGCCTCTGCCTTCCTCACCTTTCCAGAGTGGGAGGCAGCCTGGTGTTCCAGAGGTTGGGAGGAGCAGTTCCCCATTAGCAGGAGAAAGAGATGCAAGATCCCAGTAGGAAGTAGCAAGCTTTGCCACATGGGACCCCAGGCAGCAACATTTAGCCCACCGTCTGCAATCGCAGCATGGGGACAAAGGGAGAGGCAACCCTTCTCCTTCCCCATGCTTTGGGGTCACTGACCCACCCCAAGAGTCCTCATAACCCCTGCAGAGGACCGCAGCAGTTGCTGGGGTGGGGAACACCTTACCTGTGCTCTGTGGGGTATTGGTTCTCAGACATCATCTTTGGCATGTGCATGGGCGGGTGTGGCGGCCGTGGCACAGCAAAGGGCTGCTGCTGCTGCCGCTGCTCCTGCAGCGTGTGCGGGGCCGGGGCCGCCCCGTGGGCAGCCGCCGGCACGGCCGGGGCCGGTGGTGGCGGTGGTGGCAGGGCCGATCCAGGGTGCGCAGGGGACACCGGCGTGGCGGGCGGCGTTAATGGCTTGAACCCGGTGGGGGGTTTCCTGTCATAGGCACTGCCAAAGGAGATGGGCCAGGGGCTGACGGCACACCAACGGGGACACCGCCACGTGGCAGAGTCCCTGAGGGGCCTGCAGGCAGCGGCTGTCCCTGCACTACCTACCAACAGTTGTAGAGGCACTTGTCCCCATAGCCAGCACAGAGAGCCTGCTCGTGGCTGCAGGATGACAGCTCCGAGGATGGGCTGGGCAGCTCCCGCTTGATCTTTGCCGGAGGTGGGGCGTGCAGGACCACTGCAAGGAGAACAAGGAAGATACACATCGGAGAGAGCGATGGGGACATCACCCCTGGGAGCATCTGCTCCGGTGGTCTTCCCTTGGCAATCAGGTGCTGAATTATGCCCCAGGAGCATCAGGCAACTGAACCTGGACAGGATGGTGCCCCAGCAGAACTCAACATTGGCAGTGGAGTGAGCCGGGGTGGCAGGGGAGGGCAGAACTGGGACAGTCACAGCAGCCCAGGACATCGCTCATAGAGAGGGAGTCCCTCCCCATTGAGATCCAAGAGGGGCAAAACAAAGGCTGTGGAAGGGGAGCAGGCAGCTCGACAACAGCCGTGGATGAGACGGGCCGTGGCCAGGCCAAAAGGCCCTCAGCAAGCGGAGCCGAGCCTGGGCGCCACAGGCAGCGGTTGCTCCCCCAAGCCATGGAGCAAGGAATGGAGGGACTTGACAGACTGGAGCTCCAAGAGCTCGTAAACAGAACACAGCAACCCACTTGACCTCATAGGGGCATACTCAGCTTCCAGAGAGTCAGTAAAGAGGATCCACCTTCCCCCAGCCAAGGTGCTCCAAGGGGACCCCGTCCCAGGATCCCACAATTGTATGAGCTCAAGTGACAAACATCGCATTAAACCCAAATCCTCACCACCCACTCCCAAGCCCACTTGCTATATATAATTATAAACTGAATAATATACGCTTAAGCTAATTAATTTCTAAAAGCAGGCGCTCTAGGAAAGGGAAAGCACCTCAGAAATCTGCACCTAAATAGTGCCTCAGAGGAGAGCCAAGACTAATCGGAAGTGGAGTATTAGCTTCATGCAAAGCCTAAACACAGCCTAGCTACAGTGGAGAGGAGTAGCTCCAGGACAACTGTTCACAGCTTGCCAGGTAATTAGCTCTCCCCTAATTTGTCAAAACCTTTAAAGAGCTGCTGACTTCCCTCCCTACCCGTCCCCCTTCCTTGTAAGGGCCCAGCACAGCTGGTACTGAGGGTATAAAACCCCCCAAGAAGGATTTGAAACACAAAGCCCAGCGCTGAGCCAGCACAGCCCCCCCCACGTCTTCCACTGGCTCCCAAGACGGATTTATCCCACTCCTCCTCCTTCCCCCCCTCCCCAGCGAGGTTTTGCCGCTCTCAGCGTTTCCAGCCTTAACAGGGGGCCGGCACGGTGGCGGCAAAGTCCAGGCGCCCCACAAGCCACGGTAAAGCAAAGGGGAACTGGCTTTGGAAGGGCTCCAGCTGCCTATCACGGGCATGGTTCTCCCAAACAGGCTCCGTGTTGTTGGAGCGGGTTGTTTTTCCGCCAGTCGTACAATGGGGTCTGGTTATTCATTGAAAAAAAAACCTCCAGTCCCTGAGCAGGCACCACCCTCCATTCACAAACACTTCGGAGCGTTCCATTCATGTGGCTGAGGGAGGGGAAAAAAAAAAAAAAAGAAAGGAAAAATTTCCCCTGAGCTTAGCTCTGCCATTCAAAAAAAAAGGGAAATGAGCCTTAAGATCCTAACAGAGACCAGCTGTCCAAGCCCAGACTCCGTGCAACGTTTGGATTCCTTGCACAAACACCGCGGGGCCGGCCGGAGCTGCTCCTACGATGCACTCCTGATGCCCAGCTCGTGGCTGATGAGGCTGGAGGAGTTCAGGGGGCACCAAGGCTGGTGGCGTAGCTTATGCAGGGAAGGTGCTGGGTTTGGAGCCCAGCAGTGAGCAGCCAGACAGGAGGGTTCCCTGGGAAGGAGAGCCCTGCCCCAGCACCCAACGCCTCAAAGGACGCTGGTGCATAAGCACTTTTACCCTTTCCGGTCCTGCCCTCAGTACTATAATTTAAAGCTAAAAAAACATATAAAAATAGGCAGAGGGAGCAGCTCAACTACAGACGGGGCCAGAGAACATGCCTCGGCAGATCCATGACAGGGCTAAGCCATGGGAGCAGCGATAGCACCTGAGGGTGCCTGACGGCCCCTCTCTGGGCTGCTTTAGCCCCTAGGGATGAAAGGATCCTAGGGAGGCTGGGCAAGGGACCAGCTACACGTGCCACTGTTGTGCACAGGTAGGAAGGGAAAGTGGGGGAGCTCAGGGGAAACCACCACAGTGCCTTATAACCAGCCAAGCTGGAGATGCCCCAAATGCCAACCATCAGACAAGAGGTCTCGCATGGAAAAGGGTGACACCCCAAAGACACTCGAGGCCTTGAATTCCCAGTGAATCCCTTGGTGGGGGACAGGACAGGTTGTTCCCATCCACTAGCACAAATGGACCTCCAAAATGCCAAGCCTGGAGGACACTGGCTTCGCCAGTGGCACCCACTGTCCGAGCCAAGGGGAAGGGAACTAAACCACCACTTCCAGCCCAGGGACCTTGGCACCCACTCAAGCCGTCACCTGGGAGCTGAGCTCCGCGCCTGCCTCTCCATCTCCCGACGCTACAGGACGCACCCAAGGTCACGCCAGGAGAGAAGCCAGAAATAGAAGCCGGGCTCCTGTTTTCCTTTGTTTAAACAACTCTTCCTCACAAACAAACCTCCTGCTTTCATTTTGGTGCGTAGGAAAACCCACTCCGTCCCCTGTCCGTGGCTTTTGCCACGTGCCTCCCATGCAGGGAGGCCACAAGTACCCGGGGAATAAACCACCTCTTGTGGTGCTTGATCTCCTCAGAATGATCCCATCGCTTCTCAGGTATATAAACAATCGATGGAGGTATAACACTGTACATACATCCTTCTCTCCAGGACCACACTGCTGGCGAACCCACACCCGTGGCCTCCTTGCCTTCCCGGGAGGATCCACCACTTCCCTGTGCAACTTATAAGCACTGAATCAGGCCTCTTGCTGCTCAGTCCAGGGCGCTAAGAAAGAAACATCCCTCACTCAGAGCAGCCCCACTTTCTCTACAGTGGGATTTCCTCCCCAGCACAGCAATCCGCTGCCCTCCAGCATGTTATTTTGCTCCCAAGCCCCAGCTTTAAGCCCCTGTTTGCAGAGGATCTCAGCTATGGAATTTGGAACAGCAAGTGGGAAGCAGTGGAGCTGCAGGCAGTTATGAGAGGGTTTTAGCAAGGCAAGAAGGATGCTGCAGTTCTGAGCATCTCTGAGACTCCACACAGCATATGTGGCAGTGCACGATCCCCCCACTGCAGTGGGGTGCAAACCGAGCCTGGTTTGTCCCTTTTTGCCGCTGTGCCAAGAAAGCTTGGCCCTGGGGATGCACGATGGGGCAAGAGATGAAAGTTTGCTCAGGATAAGAGAGCAGTAGCTTCCTCAGTGAAAAGGCACACAACTGCAGGAACAGAGTCCAACGTGTGCCCACAAACATCTGTAGGGACTAAGGAGGGATTTACCTTCCCCTGGGAGCTAAAGGACACTGAATCCCAATGTGACCACCAGCCCAAGAAAGCAGCCTATTCCCGTTAGTGAAAACCAGGTGCAGGAAGGAGCTGCACCAGAGCTGTCCCTCTCTTCCTTTCTACATGGCACAGGGTTCAAAACTGGAGTGAAATGAGAAAACAGGGTCAAAGAGCTGTAAACTGGAGTTTCTCTCCTCTTTAAAACCTCTCCAGTGAAGGGATGGAAGAGCCAGGATCTCTGTTCCCCTCCACCTGAGTCTGAGCCCCCTCAAAGCCAACACAGCAGCAACCTTTGCTTTCTCTCCTCAGGAAAGGTAAGGACGGTTATTGCAGGGGGGAGTCACACAAGGAGATCTCCTTTCAAGAGACAAAGTCGTTTCAACACCAGGTCTCCAGGCTGAGCAGGTCAGAACATTTTAAGAGTCCCGACCAAATGCCTTTTTATTTTTCCCCTCTTTTCCCTGCATCACCCAGAAAAGTTTGTCTCTCCTCCCTAGGCTCTTCAGGTTACAAGGAAACAAGAGACTGCCAAAAGGCACTGGAAACAGCTTCAGCTCCAAGAGCCACCCTCCCACGCACACTGCAGTTTCTACCGCTCCGAGCGAGAGCTGCCGGGCTGTGCTCGGGATGTCAACAGCCCGTTGTGTTTCTGACTCCAAGCTCGCCTTTTATCTCAGGGGAGACAGGGGAAAAAAGCACATCTGAAACTTGGGCTGTCTGGAACAGCTTAATGGCAAGCTTCCCACTCCGAAGTAATCAAAGAGCAATAATTAACATGCATTTGCTGTCGGAGGAGATACCCTGCTGCATGCTGTGACAAAGCTGGAATGAAAAATCTGTTCGACTGCAGGCTAAATTTGATTTCCTTTTAAGTTCCGTAGCTGTCTGGCTCAGCAGCAAAACCCAGACACCAACACCAAGCTACTACTTGTGTTTGCCAGGTAACGAATCAAAACATCCTGATTCCCCCCCCTCTTCCCCTCCAAGCGACCCTTAGACGTCCGGAGAGCAGCGCCCGGATAGCAGCGCCCGGAGCTGCACAAGCCCCACGCGCCATTACCCAACCCCTGCCCTCGCCGCTAACCCGCTCCGGCAACGCACCGCGGCTCAGAACCAACTCTCGCTCTTATGCAATTCACGAGGGACTGCATTTTCACTGGCCTCCTTTTAAACACGCTCGCTTGCCAGTGATTAATGCTGCTTAAAGCGGCTCAAGTTTCACCGCTCAGGCCCACTCTTGCCAACAGCACTGGGCCAGGACTGTAAAAAGCTCCAGAAACTGCAGAGATTGTGGCTAACCAAGCAGCCCAGCATGGGCTCTCACTTCCACTTGAAACGGAAAAGGAGTGTTTAGAAGCAAATCCACCTTACTATGAATAAGCAGCGTGTCTCAGAGGAGCCCAGAGATCAGTTAGAGAGATTACCATGCGTTGGGCCATGATTTTCCCCATTTACAAAAGACAGGACACTGCAAGTTTCATCTTGATGAACCCAAACCACATGTGCTTTCTCCCAGAAGTGCACGATTCTACAATTCAGCCCCAGCAACAAATGCTTTCCTAAGGAAGCAACTCCAAACCCAGCGCAAAGTTTTGCACAGGCACGCAAACCATGTCCTCCCTGAAGGACGAAAACCCAAAACAATCACTTACAGTTGTCAGACTGGAAATCTGGGACAAATTGTTCATCATCGGGGACCTGAGCTAAAAAAAAACAAACAAAAAAGTGGGTTTATGGCGTTTTCAGTTCTAAAAAAAAAAAATGCTCGCAGAGGGATTTTACACGGCAAAAGGAGGAGATGAAGACTTGCCTTCAGCTAGCCAGGCCTCTTGGAGCTGGCTGAGATCCTGGAATAGCTCTGGAACAGAGTGAAAGACTTATGTGCTTCACAGAAGAATAAATAAAACTGCCATTATTTGCAGGATTATTTCTAAACGAACGAGCGCGAGGCAAATGGTCTTGCGGGGCACAAGAGAGGCCATGGCCGTCTGGGCCAGCCCTGCCTACCTTCTGAGTCGTGGGCCAAGTCGGTCTCCAAAAATTTCCTTTTCCTATCGGACCCCGGCCGGCCTCGGCTCTCCTCTGCACAGGACTTCTGCAACAACCAGGGCGACAGCTGCCCGTGAGAGTGGCAGCCCCCAAGGCTGGAGGGTGCCCCCAAGGATAGCAGGGTGCCCCCAAGGACAAGGGGAGTACTCCCAAGGATGGGGAGGGGGTCTCCCCAAGGTCGGGAACGGAGGTGTCAACAAGGATCAGAGAGGGCAAACTTACCCCGGGGCCCATGAAGGGAACCTGCTGATCGTAGAAGCCGTCCATGGCACGGGCGAGGCGGGCAGTGCCCCCGGCCCTCTCAGCATCGACGCCGGCCCGGGAAGAGGGGTTCCGCCTGGGCTCCGGCAGGTGCGCGGCTGAGGGGTGAAGGGGACGGGGAGGAGTCAGGATCAGACCCTGGCCCCTGCCGCCCCCGGGGCTGGCTCGGTGCGGGGCCACCGCGTCTCCCCGGGGAGCCGGCCCGCTCCTGCCGTGGCGGGTCGCAGCCCCCCAGCTCGTGATGTCACCTAATTTCTATAGAAACGGCCGTGACATCACGCGCCGTGGGAGCGGGAGGAGGCAGTGGGGCGGGCAGGAGGAGGCACTGGCGGGGCGGGGGGGGGACATCACACTGGTGCGGGGACGGCCCACTGGTGAGGGGCACTGGGGGGACATCCAGCTGGTGAGGGAACATGGAGGGACATCAAACTGGTGAGGGGACATCACACTGGCGAGGGGACATCAGACTGGTGAGGGGCACTGTGCCAC
>JAYRBT010000010.1:21507394-21559783 GCA_036023395.1 Myiotriccus ornatus | reverse complement strand
CGCCGCGGGCTCAGCGGCAGCGGGGCGAGCCGGGGCCGGGGCCGGGGAAGGCGCGGCGCCGCTCCGAGCCCGGGCACCGCGCTGCCGCTCTGCGCCGGCCCGCAGCCCCCGAGCCAGCGGCCTCCGCCGCGCCACGCCCCGCGGGCTTGTTTACCCTCCGCGCCGGCCAATGGGACGCCGCCGCTCGAAGGCCCGCGCCGTCCGATTGGCTGCAGCGCCGCTCCGCGCCCGCCCGCGCGCTGCTCCGCCGAGCACCATTGGAGGCCGGCTGAGTGGGGGGGGGCGGCAGCGACCAATGGGTGGGCGCGATTTGCCTGGCCCCGCCCGGAACGTTTTTCATTCATAAAAAAATAGAAGGGGAAAAAGGCTGGCGGGTGGGGCCGGGGCAGCGCAGCATTTAAAGGGGCCGCGGCCTTCCTCAGGAGTGAGGTTGGGGGTTGACGGGCGGCTTTGCGGGGGGAGGGAGGTTGGTAGGACAGCCCAAGGGATCGGATCCGGCGTGGCGGGGGGACCTGGTTCGTGCACACCCTGCCCAGAAACCTGCAAGCCGTAAAGATGGGATGGACCTCAGGCCTCACATGCAATGGGGACGCTTCTGCACTGGCCGTGAGATCCCCTCCTCTTTCTTAGGAGGTGGTTTCACACCAGCAAGGCGACATCACACGAGTCCCCCTTCAAGCCCAGAGTTAACCCACACCTGAGTGCCTGCTTGAGCAGCCTTTCCCCTGCAGGCACCCTTGAGCCAGGGTTGCCTTCGAGAAAGGGACATAGAAAAAGTAGTTCCCACCTGCAGGGGCTTTGGGGCTGCCCCAGCCATGGATCCCTCCAAGCGAGTTCATGGACACATGCCCTCACAGGACTGAAGATGTCCTAGATGTTTGGGAATGAGTTTAGGACAGAGTGGTGCTGCTGGGGCTCTGCCAGGGCCTCTACTTCATCATTTCCATGCTAAGTGCATCAGTTTCCCCATCTGTAACAGAAGGTGGTGAGACTCGCCATGGGGACCTGCCAGTGGCTGCTCGGGGAAGAGGATGCAGCAGTTTGCACAGGATAAATGGACTGTGTGGAGGCCTCACATTGTTGTGGACAGGGAAGTTATTGCTGGAGAAGGCAAAAATAAGGGATAGTGCTCAGTTACAAACCGCTCTTCTCAGCTTGGGAAGGAGAGGAGACTTCTGCTTGGATCCTGGGAAGTTGCCCAGGGGTTAGGAAGCCTGTCAGTACAGGGCTGTCCTGGCCAGTTTGAAATCCTCAGCCCCAGGTCATGGACTTGTCGGTGTCCTGCGAGAGCTGCGCAGTGGGTCTCTGGGCTGCTGGTGGGAGCTCCTCTGTTGATGTCGGGTTACTGATGAGCTTCCAGAGACCTCCAGGGCCAACTCCCCCCCCCAGGGATAATGCTGGTCTTGGCAGGTGACACATCTGCCATCGTGTCCTGGGTGGAATGGCAGGGGGGCTGCCAGGATACACCGCCTGCCGGGTGCCTGCGTGCTGGGGGCAGGAAGTGCACAGAGGGCACGGGGTGTCCTTGCTGCTCGGAGCCTGCTCCTGGGGGGCTCTGCAGGCGCTGGTGCTCTCGTTTCCCCTCTGCATGAAGGCAACCAGGATTAAATCACTGCAGGTAAAATTAGCAGATGACACATGGGCGGGTGGGTGGCAAAACCCGGTCTGGGGAGCACAGCGGGCTGTTGGGACGAGCTGGGTCACCACAGAGCTGGGGGACACAGTGTGCGACTCACGCTGGCTGCAGCCACACATTGTCCAGGGGCTGCTCAGTACCCCTGGGACAGGGAGAGGTGATGGGGCCAAGTGCAGCTGTGGGACAGGCAGGTGAGAGGTCACAGGAGTGCCTCGGGAAGAGCCAAAGCCCCTGGAGAGCCAAGGCTGGGAGGGGGCTGGAGACCGGTGCCTGCTAAATTTAGAACCCACTCGGGAGAAAAAAAAAGAATAAAAAATTTGCAGGCTCCAAATTTAGCCGGATGCAGCTCCCACTGAGCGCCGCTCCATCGTGCTGCCGCTGCCAACACCTCTTCAGCCCCGGCACCCTGGATTGCGCACAACCTGTTTCAGCCTCTGAAGGCAGAGACCCCACATCCAGCCAGGAATCACCCTCGTTCACCCCAGGACCAGCCGAGATGTTCATCACCATCTTTATTAGAGGCAAGCCCACAGCAGTCCAGGTGTACACGGTAACACGCGCTACGCTACGGACGCCATTCCATGCAGGCAACCACAGCTACACACACAGCGGAAAGAGGGGGCTGGGGCTCCGGTGGGAATGGAGTTCCCAGCTCTTGGGAGTCCCCCAGTGCAGCATTGGCACCGGCGTCTGGGGCTGTTGTTCGGGGGTTCTGTTCCATCCTATGCCCTCGGGAACTGGGCTGAACTGGGAGACACTGAGGGGAATAGAGGGGTTCAGAGCCTCGAGTGTCCCTCAGCTGAACGGCATATTCCTTCCCAGAGCCAGGGACAGCTGGGCTGAAGGATCCCTCCGAGGCTGGGGACCTTTGCATCCTCAGACTAAGGAGGCTGGGAGCTGCCATGCCCGTTGAACCATGCCTTTGGCAGGGTGGGAGCAGACAGGAGCCATGTCCCCTGGGGCAGGTGGCAGGAGCCCTCTCCCTGACCATCAAAGGTAATGTCTCTGCCACCACTCCTGGCAGACCAGTGCTGGCCTATCGCTGTCCCACTGGTGGCCCTGGGCTCTCCTTGCCCTACAGGACACATGAGTGCTCCACCCTGGATTTAAGCTCAGAGGAGCACTCCCTACCCACAGTGCTGCCAGACCCATGGGTGCAGGCATGGGCACATGGCCTTGCTTCCCCTGGCTTCACCACCACTGACAGCAACCCACAGCAGGGACCCCAGTGCTACTCTTTGCCCCGAGCCCAGCAAACTGTGACCAGGGGCAAGGAGCACTGCTGATTCCATGCAGGCACTGGGATAAAACCCTGGGTGGGAAGTGGAACCAAACCTGTTGGCTTTGTGTGCTGCCATCCCACAGAACAAGCTTGCCCTCTTGCTGGCAAAGCTCTGGAGATGGCAGAAGTGGTTTCTTTCACCCTCCCCAAGAGGGGGGCTGTGAGGTGCTGCTGCCCTTGGGAATGGGCTGGGGAAATGGAGGCTGCTGGTTCATGGGACTTAGGTTTTGTTTGGCCTCGCTCCAACTGCTTTCACCTGGCTATTCATTAACAGCCACCTCGGGTGAGGAGGAGGAGGGTGGATTTATGCACTGCTGGTGAAGTGTGCCTGCATATGCAGGTCATGAACAGTTCCCTTTCAGCTCACTGTTCACTCCAAAACATAACACCCTCTGCACTGCCAGAGGAATGCTATTGAATGGGGACCTGCGGCATCAGGAGGGGCAGAATGGGCACTAGGACACTGGGGAGGACAGGGTGGCTTGTCCCAGCCCTGTGGTAGAGGCATAGTAGGGACAAGCATCGGTTTTCCTGCCAGAGACGACATCAGTGGGGTACACACTGCTCCCAGCTTGCTCACAGCAGCTTCTACCAGACCCAAGGGAGCTGCCTGGGAGCAGGGGTGATTCAGGATCTGGGTGTGCCTCGCATGCAGAGCCACCTCTGGAGGCAGTGGGTGCCTGCAGAAGCAACCAGCAGCCCTTTCTATGGGCCAATCCTGCCAACTCCCGAGTCCTGGGGGCACATCCAGACCGCCACAACCTCCATGCATTCATCTATTTTCTGGTCCCTGTGCATCCTGGGGAGAAGCTGCATCGCATGATCTGTCCATCCATGGACGACACCACCAACACCTTCTAATGCATCCCAGCTGGGCTCTGGCAGCTGTGCAGGCAGCAGCAACTGCGAGACTCCTTGGATTTGGAGTAGGTTGCAGAGAGACCTGGCCATACAGAAACTGAGGTGCAACTGCTCTCCCCTGCTCCCTACAGCCATCCAGGAGCATAAGAGGCAGCACCGGTTCACTGGAAAAGCACCAGCCTGGTGAAGCACATGTGCAGATGTGTCAAAAGGTAGCAGGGACACCTTCAAGGGAGAAGAGCTTCTGTATGTCTCCTCCCAGGTTCCCCAGCCCCTGATGCTAGCTGGCAGGCTTTAGGAGAGAGGAAAGTCCGTGTGGAAGGAGGTGCCGTGGAGGACAGCCAGCAGAGAAGGGAGGTGGTATGTGTCCAACCTGGGCTCATAAAAAGGTGACCCCCAAAGTTCCACCAAAATTTGCTAAATAAATACATAAATATGAACATGAAGCCCAGAACTGGGGCACAAGAGTTTCCCAGGATTGGCAGCTCCTCCCAAAATTCCTTTTTTTTGCCATTTCCCCATCAAAACAGTCTCCTCTCATCCACCCCACTGTTGTCCCTGTGCACGGTCAGTCCCCAGCCTGTCCCATGCCTTGTGGATCACAGGGCTGGCACCAATGGCTCTTTGCATCTCTCTTAAACCCCACAGCAGAGAGGTGAGTGGCTGAGACGGCTCCTCTAGGTTAAGGAAATAAATAATTCCTGCCATTGCAAGGGTTGGAGGACAGAGAGCCAGTGCAGCGAGACATCCAATGGCCTTCAGGAGGGTGAAAAATAAATAAGTGGAGCTCGGCATTGCCTCAGGAACATGTTCACTCGCAGCTCGGCTGGGGGTATTTAAATAAAGGGAAAAAAAATCCCAGTCCTAGTGCTACTCCAGCAAATGTGCTCCCTGTATGCCAGTCTGCCTTCACCCACTGCTTCCATCCCAGCTGGAGAAGATGCTTGAGGTGGTTGGGAAGGAGTCCCCAAGATCTTTCCAGGATAAGTAAGCCCTGATGGGCTTGGAGGTGGAGTTTCTGTCCCAGCAGCAGAATAGGGATTTGGGGACCCCCTGCAGCAGGCGGTGGCTGGAATGCTGGGAACCTCTGGGCTGCAGCTCCTTGGATGCTGTTTAATCCCGAGTTCGGCTTCTCCTCCTCAGGAAAAAGAAGCTGCTCTTCTGGGGCGGGCCCAGCAGCATTGGCACCTGGCTTTTATGTGTAATTTTAACCTAAAAAGAAGTGGAAAAACCCAGCTCAGTAAGGGGGTCCTGGGCTCTGAGCCCCTCCAGGCATCCTCCAGCCCCAGGACCCAGGGAAGTGACCCTAGCGAGCTGGGAGCAGCTCAGCACCCAGCACCAGGACAAAGAGCTCTGGAATCACATCCAGGCAGTCCTGGGATGGGAAGAGGATTTATCCTCTGGGCAAGCTGCCTTGCCAAATGGTGGGGGACGCCACTGCAGCTCCCCCAGGAAAGGACGCTCCTGCATCCACTGACCCAGAAAGGGATGAGTGTGTCCCTGTCCTCACAGCTCCCACAATGGCTTGTCATGAGTCCAGGGCCTTCACGGGCACAGTCACAGCTGGTTGGGCTCTGCAGCCACCCACCAGCAAATGTAGGAGCCTTCCTTCAAATTCAGAGGTTTTGCCACCAGGAGCCAAGGCTGTCCAATCCCACCATCCTGCCAGCACCTGCTGCCCCATCCCAACATCCTGCCAGCCCCTGCCCACCCCAGCTTCCTGCCCCCTCCATGGGGACTCACGGTGCAGGATGGCTGCATCCAGGGCTCCCCATCCACCTGCATGGGCAGCAGCTTGGATGTCCTGCAAAGAGCAAAGAGAGGGAACAGGGGGTGACACAGGTGTCAGGTTTTGCTGTTGGTCAGGTGCTCAGCTGTGACAGGGACAAATACCTGATAGTGACAGAGGAACACTGGGCCAGTCTCTTCCCCGCGCTCTTCAGCCCCGTGTAGATCTGCCCCATCTCCATCGCACCCTCCAGCCCCACCACCTCCAGGAGCTGGTCGCTGAGGTCTGCAAGAGAGAGAGGTCTGAGATCCTATCCCCAGGGATCCCCTGCCTTCTGCCGTCATGTGAAACATCAGGGCCAGCACACCAAGGCTGCTGGCTGTCCTGAAGTGCAGCAGGGATAGTGGCACTGTGGGGATGTGTCCTGATGTCCTTTGTGTCCCAAGAACACCAATCTGGGTGTTTGCAGTGCTGGGCAACTCTGCTATCCAAAATCTCTGGAGCAGAAACACTCCTGGTTTGCAATAGCACCTGCACCTATATGGCTGCAGGTGTCATAGCCCAGATCCCCAGCAGCCCTTTGACTGTTTGCGTTGTATGAAACGGTGACCCCCCTTCCCTGGATGCCCAGGGGTGCTGCAGCCTCCCAGGAGCCAGCATGCATGGCACAATCCTCACTGTGAGAAATCTGCTCAAATCCCAGGGTATAGCCCCTTACCACAGCTCATCCTGCTCTTCTGGGCCGCCAGCAAGGGCACCCAACTCTGGCACAAAATCCTTCAGGGTTGCCTTTCACACACCCCTGCCACTCCACCCCTGAGAAGCCCTTTTAGCCTCCCATACCATCCTACCCACCCACAAGTGGGGCTGTTCCCAGGGTATCAACCCTGCTGTCCCTTGCAGTGCCTTTGGGACTGGCTTTTGCTCTGTCCCACTCCCTGCTGCCTGTTCCCACTTCTACCAGCAAGGTAGAGCCAGTGGTGGCCTGGGATATGACACTGCCATCCTGGGGGGGCTGTTTCCAACCCCAGCCCCGGGCTGTGGGAGATGATGGGTGGAAAATCCACACACTGTGACTATTTTGCTGGCTGCTTCTACCTCACTGTTACCCACTGGGGAATGGTGCCAGCACTTGGGGCTGCCCCTGCCCATGGAGATGGCTCAGGTGGCTGCAGCAGTGGGTGCAAGGTGCTGGCCATGGCACAGTGTGAGTACTGTGCTGCTATTGAACCCCACATCCACGCTGGCACCACTGTGGCAGAGCCTGGGAAGAGATGCTTACAAAAGCCCTCGATGCCAGCTCTGCAGCTCTGTTCCAGCTCCTCCTTTGCCACACTGTGGGGTCACCGTGGCACCCCAAAAGACAGCGAGCCAATAACAACCCCTGCAGTGTTGCTGTCGCAGAGCTGGTGGGTGCCCAGTGCCCCGTGCTAACCCCACGCACCGCTATCGCACACCGCTCACCTTGCACGCAGAACTTCAGCTCCTTGGCATCGGTGACCACCGTGCCGGGCAGCTTCTCTGGCGCCTTCTTGCCCAGCCGGTTGTAACCACGCTGCTTCTTGGTCTCACCCCAGAGGTTGGAGCCACCGTACATGCTGGGGATGTTGAGGACAGCGATGCCCTCCAGGGATGTGTTGCTCAGATCTAGCAGGGTCCCGTCACACTGCCAGGTACGTGGGCAGTGTCAGAACGTGGGGCTGGGTGGCTGGTGCCCATCACCATGCAGCCCAGCCTCCTCTTCCCATCCAGGAGCACAGTGTGACACTGGATAGTTCCCTGGGGTGACTGGGGCTGCAGATGCAAACAAATACCTCCCCCCACCAGCACTTTGCTTTCCTGGATATGACAAACACCACGTCACCCTCCTCATGCTACTCTCCCCTCTATTTCCACAGGAATTTTACCACATGTCCAAAATGGCAGTTTCAAAAAGCAGATTCCTGGGAGACCATATAAAACCTTGGCTAGGCTCAGTGCTGTGACCCAAAATAGGAGGCAACACCACCTCAACCCTGAAGTGGCTTGCATCCAAGGAGCTCCAGCACATGCTTCCCCACCTCCCCTTGTTCAAACTGGGTCCAAAGGACTAGAAAGTTTGGTTGCCCAAAAAATAGCTCAAACCAGTTTGTCTTCAGGAGACACTAGGAAACTAGAAATGAGGCTGGAAGGAAATTATGGGAAAGGTGTCAGAGGGAAAAATGTCAGGTTTTGGAATGAAAACCACAAGACAGCACACAGGACTGGCATCCCAGGTTCTGCTGTAGTACAGTAGGACTGCCCTGGCTGAAAATTCCCTGTAAAAGGAAAAATATCCATTTCCTGCAGCTTTCCCACAGGATTGAAGGGAGCAGCCGTGGAAATGCATTCCGTAACTTCAGGTCTTCTCACACTACCCAGACATGGATCTCCTTCCTAGATACCTCTGGTGGAAGCAGCTGCTTTCCCATCCAACTGGAATTTCTCTAGAGCATTCCTATTTTCCTTGAGGCATCTGCTCTCTACCTGCCACTCTGTGCCTCAGCAAATCCCAGCACAGCTTTTTCCTTGCATCTTGGTGATGCAGAGGCATCTCTGCTCTCACTTGCTGTGCCAAGAGGAATGAAACAGGCTGATAAGCCCCCACTGTTGCTTTGACTCCAGTTGTTTTCCTCTAGCAAAGGTTTGGAGCTTATTTTTACCACCCTCTTGGCCGACACTGAGGACACCAGCCCCGTGCATGCGGAGCTGGGCGCTCACACAAGCAAACACCTCAGTGTGTCAGATCCGTTCTGCCTGCCCTGATGCTGCGGGATCTTATTTTTAGCCTTGCACTGAAAGCAAAATGCAGGAATCTTCTAGTATGGGAGGGAAGAACTATCTCTCCAAGGCTTGGAAAGGATGTAAATCATTTCATTCTCAATACATCTTAATTATATTGTGATTTGCAGGACGAGGAAAGATCTCAACGCTTGAGCAGTAGGTACCAAGTGAAAGGGCTCCAATTTCTTGTGTGATGGATGACATACCCTGAGCATCACCCCCAGCTGCAGGCACCTTTCCCACCTGCCTGCAAGGCAGTGGGAACCAACCCAGCCACGGTGGGATGGGAGTGAATTGGCTGCCCAGGGTGCGGGATGACGGGATGCTGCAGGAGCCCCTGTTCCTGCCCACAGCTGCCCACGCCTGCCCACACACCCACGGGCAGGAGCAATTCTCCCTGTGGAGTCCTCCCTGATTCGCGTGCCAACGAGCTACAATGGGCCCTTTGAGCAGGGGCAGCTGATGGCGTGCTGGCAGCGAGGCTGGAAGGAGAAATTTGCAGCTGGGGGAAAAAGCAAATTCATTTCCAGGAGTCGTAGAGGGAATGAGTGCCAATTTCCAAAACAAAACTGCCATTTCTCTGAAAGGCTGACAGTTGCCTGGGAGCCGAGGGAGGACAGGCTGCTGCTTTCAACTTCGTATACTGTGGGATTAACGCTTTCCTGCCAGTGGGCTCAGCTGGTGGGGAGGCTTGGTGGGGAGCACCTGGCAAGGAACAGGGGGCATCTCGTGCCCATCTTCAGCAGCATCAAACCCCACAGACACAGACTTCATCCACCCTGAGACATTTCTGCATGGATGGGGAAGGGGGTGAGATGGTTTTGATGCTGCTCTTGCCCCTTCCCACCAGCTTCCATGGGTGCAGATACCCATCTTGGGCTTTGGGAAGAGATGAAACTCCCCATCTAGAAACAGGCATAAAAATTGCTCTGCCCATGGCCCCACGTCTGCAGGGCCAGCTCCCCAGGCTCTGCCCACTCTCTGCCCACCACCAGCACCCCTGTGCCCACCACCTGCTCTGATTCCCACCAGTCTCTTGCAGCAAGCACTACTTTTCTCCCCTCGCCCTCCAGCCTAAGTTATAAACGGGTGGTTTATCTGGAGATAAGGAGAGACGGAAGTTTATGGCCGAACCCCCTAGCGCCTCCGGAGAAGTGACAGCGCTCTTAGCAACCACGAGCCCTCCTCCTGGCTCTAATTAAAGGCTGTTTCCATGTCATCCAACGAGCGCTGGGAGCAGCATGGAGTTTATAGAGAGAATATTCCAGGCACGCTCTCAAATACAGCTGGAAGTGGGGAATACAGGCTTATTCTTCTGCCTGCAGCTGGCTGGCTTTGCAGCAAGTGCCGCGTGGTGGAATGGGGGTCCTGCCAGCCACTGTGTCCTCCTGCCACCATGACAGGTCAAAGCCATGGTGGCACCCTCTCTCCAAACAGTTAAAAGCCCTGCCTGAGGGACCCACGGCCAACAGCTCCCAAAAAGCCTTTATGCCATGGCTGGAGCCAGGGACCACCCCAGGAAACCCACCTCCACCTCAACATAGTCGTGGAGCTTCTTGCAGGTGGCTGCAAAGGTCTCCGATGTTCCAAATTCGAAGTACCACAGCTTGTTCTTCATCCTGGGGCACAGAGACATGTCAGCATCCCGCTTGGAAGCAGTGCCTTGCCCCAGTCAGCAGCAAGATGTGCTGCCAGAGATTGTCTGGAGCTGTTGTGCTGGGGACATGAGCCACGGATGGGGACACAAGCCATTCTGGAGAGGGACTGCCAGCATCATGACCCTAGGGAGTTGTGTGATGGGACAAGGGGTGGCTCAGGCAGACCTGGCTCAGACACCCTATGCAGGGGGATGCTGGGTGCTCCCTTGACATGGGTCATGCTGCTGTATCTTGACAAGGCTGCCGGAGATGGGGTACCCCATGGTGGGGATGTGTCACACCTCAGAACCCTCCTGGCACTATGTCAGGCAGCCCCTCACCACGGCTCATCCCCTGCATCAGTTGCTGTGCCACGCTTTGAGGGGGGGCTGTAAGCTGTGAGGAGCTATAAGCGGAGGGAAGCTGAATTTCATGGCAGAACCAGACACTTTTGTCCATTCAGGATTTTTCTAGCAGGTATTTCTGAACCTGGGGATGGGAGTCACAAGCCACAGCTCCTGCTGCCATCGCCCCATTTCCACATGCCCCAAGCACAGCAGGAGCGAGCTGCGACCTGCTGCCTGCCCTGCCCTCACTGCCTGGCCTGCTCCTGCCTGTCCTGGAATTCCAGGCTAATTATAAAGCATGAATGAACCTAAGTGGGTGCGTGGCCAAGTTCAAGCAGCCTGACACACCACATGGGGCTTGAAGGAGCACCCCAAACCCCTGCCGTATCTGGCCCAGGCCCCCCCACCATGCCCTGTGCATGCCCTGCCTGTCCCCTAAGGTTGAGGGAACACAAAGTCCCCTTGGCATGATGAATGGCAGCACTAGGGTGTCCCCCCACACCCAGCTTTCTGGGGGGCCCCCGGGAAGCCGTTACCTGCTGTTGAATTTCTCAGGGTGCTTTTCTCGCATGATGTGGAAGCGGTGGGCGATGGAGGCGTCCTGTGGGGAGTGGGAGCACAGAGACATCAGTGGCACAGCAGAGAAACAGAACCTCTGTGCTCTGTGGGCATACGCCAAGGTACGGGCGCTCAGCTCGTTGTGCTCGTCGCTGGCCCCCGTGGCACAAGGACACGGTGTGGGGGCCGTGCCAAGGCGATGGAGGGACCCTCAGCCGGGTTCCTCCCAAAGCTTGTTAAAAGTGAGATGTAATTAGTGCACTTGGCCTCCTTCCCTCATCACAGAGGCTCCACATGGAGGGGATGCTGAGGGGGGAGAGAGGGGTACCGGCAGAGCAGTGGGGCTCCAGGGACACCCTGCACCTTCACAGCTCCCCTAGCAGGGTGGCAGCTCTCCTGAAGCTCATCACAACCTTTCCTTATGCAGGGTGGGGGTGTTTAAGTCCAACTCATAAGCTGTCACCAAATGCCACCTGCAGTGACACCCCCTGGCATTAGCAAGAGCTGATGTGAACCCGGAAGCATCCCACAAAGCTGCAAGTGGACAACCCACACCATGGTGGCACCCCTGGCCCAGGACAAAAGTGCTGCAAGCCCGTGGGAAGAGAAGGGCTTTCCACAAAGCCCTCCTGCTGTCAGGATTGACCCCCAGCACTGGGGGAAACTCCTGTGGCACGGGGCTGCCAGACTCCTCTGGGTCAGGAAAGCATGGGGGAACGTGGGTCTGAGCACCAAAGCAGGACTTTGCTGATGGGTGCTGTCTTGGCAGGTGGAGTATCCTCGTCCCTGGGACCCCAAACTTCCCTGAACCCCATTTAAGCTCCTTTCACACTCTTCCCAGTGTTAGAGAGAAATCCCATGCCTGCTTACGTATCTAACTGCTGCCATTGCAAATGACAATAAAACCAGAAAAACAAGGCCAGGAGATGGAGGTAGGTTAGGAATGTGAGCAAGGAGGAACAGGGAGGGAAGGACCCATCCCTCCCTCATGGAACTCACCACCCCAATGGAGAAGTAATTGTTGATGATAGTGGATGGGACAGGATCTCCGTTGGCCTCCCTGTCACTGGGAATAACATCTATCTGCCAGCGGTCCAGCATCACCTCCGTGCTGTGCTCAATGTCTTTCAGGACCTTCATCAGGTTGCCTCCTTCATAGCCTAGAAGGGAAAGAGGAAGATGAAGGAGGATGAAGGGGAGCACAGCCATGTCATAGTTGCATGCCAAGCACCTGGGGGAGCCTGGGGCTGCTGCTATGACACACCCTCACAGCAGTGGCAGAGATTTTGGCTAATGGTGGGACTCTTCAGATGGAAAAGGTTGGGCAGGACCCAGCTGCAGGGGGGTTGAGAAAGCAGTGGCTGCTCTTTCTGGAAGGGGTGCCTGGAGGCACCAGGCTGAGATGAAGCTCTAACCACATCCCAGGAGCCCCGGAGTCCTCCCTGCCCTGGGATGGCACCCACCCAGCTACACTAGAGGGTCCCCCTGGGCAGTGTGGGCACCCCCAGGCAACACTCGTCTGGCCTCACCTCCTCCCCATCGCAGGCACCGTGCCAGGTCATTGCCCGTTCCCAGGGGCAGGACGGCCACCGGAGGGTGCTTCACCAGGTTCGCCTTATCTGCAATTCAAGGGGGAAGAGAAGTTTGGGGCTGACAAGGCTTATTCCCTGCTTCCCTTCATGTCCCTCCTCGGCCAGCAGCCTGGGATGATGGTGTTGTCAGGACCCCCCCCTCCAGTTTCACACAGGGGATATTGTGAATCTGTGGCAGGTCACCAAGGATGCAGGCAGACGATGCTCTGTAGGAGCACAGCTGTCCCTTGCTCACCTATGCAGTCCAGGATCCAACCCACCGTGCCATCCCCTCCGCAGGCCAGCACACGGAAATCTGGAGTGTCCCGAAAGAAGTTCAGCCTGGAGAAAGCCAGGAGAGACAAGGTGTGAGGTGGGGGAGCAGGGGCTGGCGGGAGAGGGCAGAGGATCAGCTGCAGTGACTCCGTACCCTGGCGCAGGCCCACCGCGGTCCAGGTTGTACACCTGGCGTGGGTTGAGCAGGTAGTGAAACTTCCGAAGGACTCTGGGAAGAGAAAGGCATGAGGAATGATGCAGATTTGAGTCTCACGCCAGGAGTGATGCACAAGGGACTAGCAGCCCCCAGCCCTGGTGGGATGTTCTCCCCGGGCAGGACCCCACCTACCGCTCCCCTTGCCTTCCTCCGCTCTTGGGGTTCACAAGCACCAGAAGTGGGTGCGTCCCAGGCCGGGGGCTGATCTGGAAGGCAGAAAATGCAGCTGTGAATTCCTGCCTGCTGCAGGGCTCAGCGGCAGAGCTCACATGCAGCCCAGTGCGGGAACCTACCTGCAGTCCTTGCCCATCCACTGTGGTGGAGTTGAACTTGAAGCCCTGAGTGTCCTCGGGGGTGGTGCTGGCAGGGGAGTCGCTCTCCGATCGTCGGCAGTGGGACTGCCTGTCCTTTGGGAAACAGAGGTATGGATGTCCACACTGCCCCAGAAGGCAGCGCCAGCAGCTGGGGGAGGCAGGCTGGCCCCAATGATGCCCTGATGGGTTCGTATCACTGGCAGCAAGGAAGGGGGCACTTACCAGGACAAGGGAGGCTCTTACCACTACGAGAGGCTCACATACCAGGATGAGAGGGACACTTACCAGGACAACCGGGCAGATGTAGGATGGCAGCAAGATGTGGTCCCGCAGTGGGCCCCCGTCACACTCTGGCTTCACATGGGAGGCACATTTGTTGTGGAGCTGGAGGGGCAGGACAAAGGGATGTTAAGCAGGGGACTCCTGCCATCTCCTGCCTGTGAGCCTCTCCTTCTCGGGGCTGACCGCGCAGGGGGCACTGTAGGTGCGGCGCAGCCCCCATATACTCACGGTGACTTGGCACCAGACGCAGTGCAGGCCGGTGATGCCCTGGTAGCACTTGATACTCTTGTGACATCTGTCGCACTTGACAGGGGAATTGCCCTCGATCCAGGTGTGCTGCATCACCTGCAGGGCACAGGGGGACACTGCAGGCACACGACTGACCCATGGGCATCTCCCTCCTGGTAAGGGTGACTGCCACAATTTCAGAGGCTTGTCCTGCAGGGATGCTGACTGATTCAATCCAGCCCCTCGCACAGCTGACTTCCCTTCCTGCTCTTCCATGCAGCACAGCAGGGACACCTGTTCCCCAGCCTAGAACCATGGCAAACCTCGGGGCTGAGGCCCTGTGGGTGTCTGGGGACTGAGGACAGGGTGCATCTTGCAAGGCTTTGGATGCTGGGAATGCCCGTGAGCCGCTGCCCAGGATGACAGGGGCAAATCCCAGAGAAAAGAGCCATGCGGGATCAGAGCAAGAGACCAAGGGGCCAGGAGACACACTGACTCAGTAATGCACTGGCTGTCTACTCACATTTGTGTTTCTCTTGGATTTAACGTAGGTGCTGATGCAGGAGGCAATCTCTTTGGACACACACCTCTCGTGGACTGTATACTTGCAGACTGGTGAGAGAGAAGAATCACAGAGCCACAGAATCATTTAGGTTGGAAAAGCCTTCTAAGACCATTGAGTTCAACTGTTGCCCCAGCACTACCAAGGCCACCAATAAACCATATCCCCAAGTGCCATGAAGAAGGTGGTGAGCATCGCTCCCCAGCATGGGAGCTGTCCCTTTCCTGCTCACCCTGCAGCACCCATGGGGCTCAGCACTAACAGTGTACAATCCCCCCTCCCCAAGGCACTGGATGGAGTGGGAGCTGCCAGGCTGGGAGTGTAACATGCTGACAGGGATCCAGGACTTACAGGAGCAGCAGAGGCCCTGCTTGCGGACCCCCAGCAGCATGGTGCGGCAGAAGTTGCAGTAGGCAGGTTTCTTGAAGTGCTTCAGCCTCCAGGCATGCTGCCCATCGTCCTTCACGTTCTGCAGGGCAGGAGAGTGGGGGGTGGGGGGGTCACTCCTCTGCTTCTGGGAGTTCCAGACCCCTCAGCCCACCATTTTTATCAGCTTTTCATCCCCTCAAACCCCTCACTGTGTTTGTGGGAGTTTGCTCCCAGCAGGGTCATGGGCTTCCCCTGCTCCCCTTGGTGTTTCTCCAAGCATGCAGGCCCTGGGCACATCCAGCTCCAGGCACAATCTCCAGCTCCCATGGCCCCTCGCCACAGCCCAGTCACAGGGAGGATCTTGGTGGCTGACAGGAAGGTGACTCCACATCTGGGGCCAGGCCATCACCATCATGCGGTGACAAAAGCACAAGACTCTTACGGCTGGGGCCAGGCAAGAGTGCTTTGCAGGAGCCAGTTAAAAGTTCTTGCTTTCTTGAATTTTCCTTCCAGAAAGCCTGTCCCACACCCCCACCTCTCCATGGAAAGCACGGGCACCATGACCAAAACCACAGATTTTTCCCTGCAAACTATTACCCAATGGCCAGGGATGCACCTGAAAAGAAATGAAGGCCAAAAGGATAGAAAAACACCACAGAGAAATAAGGGGGGTTCCAACCACCTCACCTCTGCTCTTTGAAGCTCA
Source organism: Myiotriccus ornatus (assembly GCA_036023395.1). Taxonomy (NCBI): domain Eukaryota; kingdom Metazoa; phylum Chordata; class Aves; order Passeriformes; family Tyrannidae; genus Myiotriccus; species Myiotriccus ornatus. The sequence continues at coordinate 21,544,406 of JAYRBT010000010.1, read as the reverse complement.
TCCCATGAGAGGAGTTGCCACTTTAGGTGCTCACCTTAATTTTTGATTCAATATTCACTGAACTGGATTATGCTGCAATTGCAAGGAGTGAGCCCAGCCTTCTTGGGCACGGCAGTTGGCAGTGACTGCAGCTCAGAACTGAGCTTGGGAAGATTTGGGAGTACAGGGCGCGGAGTGGGGGTGTCAAAAGGGTTGGGGACCACACTGGGGCTGTGTGGTGCTGTATGAGTGTGCAGTCTGTTGCTGGAGGCAGGCTGGATGCAGCCAAAGCGGGTCCCTGTGGGGGCACTCACCGTCTCCATCCCCAGGAGGACCAGCAAGGGGATGGTGGTCATGCCACCCCGGATCCATTCCTCCAACGTCACGGTCCCATCGTGGTTATAATCTATCTCCTCCATCATTGCCTTCAAGATCTGGAGGAGGAAGAAATTGTAGAGATACGGTGATTCCAGCCACGGCTCTGGCTGTGGGTCCCCACACCTGCCCCAGCTGCCCACAGCACTCACGGGCTTCAGCTCAGTGGAGTCCCACTCCAGGTACTCAGCCACATGCACCATCTGGTTGATGATACGATCCAGCTCCTGAGCACAGAGAGACAGTGGTGCCCAATGCTTAGGAATGGCTTCAGGCACGAGCAGAGCATCCAGCCCCAAGCCCCCAAACTGGAGATGTATCAGGTTTATGTTCCCATATGCCCAAGGTCACCCCAGTCCCCACCTGCACAGGAGGGGCAGCAACACCCCAGTCCTCAGTGGGTGCTGAGAGTTGTCTTCTGCCCTGAAAACCTGCCAGAAAATCTGCAGCGGGTTTTCCCCAGGAAAAACTACTCTGACAAACCAGATTTTATTTCCAACAGGTTTCAAGGGTGATACCCAGAGAACGAAGAGAAAACATCCCAAGGGAGAAGGAACTGTGCATTTTTTCTCCTCTGAAACACCATGGCCTGATGCAGAGCTACGATTCCTGGTTGGGTGGATTTTTTCTCGCTGCTGCTGGATGCAGTGGAGCTGGCATGTGTCCCCCAGCCCTGTGGTCCATCTGCTGCCTTCCTCCTCCCTTCCCATATCGTTGTTCAGCTCAGAGCACCTCACCTTGGGAGCGGGCACCCAGGAGCGCCCTGCATGCTTCCAGCCCCCCGGGCTGCCCCCGCTTTGTCTCTCAGGGAAGGCTCACCGAGCTGTCCAGGAGGCCGTTTCCATCAGTATCATAGAGGCGAAACATAACTGCGGGAAGGAGAGAAGCTGCTGATGGAACCCAGCCCCAGGGCACCCCGGGGCACCCCAGGCACCCAGCTCCAGGCTGCTGGGGCTCTGAGGTGGGAGCAATGCTGTGCCAGCTCAGCTGGGGTGAGATGTGACCTTGGGGCTGAGGGGTACCAGAGCAAAGCTCCTCTGCCAGGCATGGGTAACACAGCCAGGAGCAAAGGGGGATGCTGAGTGGTTTTCCCAAATGGGCAAGAACATCCAGCTCTGCACCCCTCCTTGGGCAAACCCCCCTCAGGTGACCCCCCTCCACACGGTATGACCGCAGGGTCCCACTTACACTCCAGCTTGTCCTCTGCTCGTCCCCTCTCCAGCAGCGACAGGTAACAGACTATGTCCTTCAGGTGGACCACCTGGGCCAGGGTATTGAGGGGTGGAGGGGGGGTGGCTTTCAGGGAGCTGGGGCTCTTCCGCAGGCTGAAGGGTAACCTCTTCTCCATGCTCCTCGTGCCTGTGGGCAGAAAGAGAGGCCACACACAGAAATGGCACTGGGCCAGGAGTCATTCTCAGGTGGGACACGGAGACTCTGCGGGAAGGGACCCATTCATCGTGGGGCTGAGTGGCACCACAAGGGTAGGGCTGGGGCCACAAAGGGGGTGTGGGGCTCAAGCCCATCACAGGAGCAGAGCTGGAACACAGAGAGGATGTGGGGCTGGGTGACAGTGAAGGAGTAGGGGTGGGAGCACAAAGGGGGCCCGAGGCCAGATGCCATTGCTGGAGCAGGGCTCGGCACTGCCACTCAGTCCCTGGGGCACAGACCTCAGTCACTGCAGGTGCAGGTGGGATGAGTAGTCAGAGCGCATGGGGACATGTCCTGACGGGGATAAGCACCCACCCAGAAGGAGGGAGAAGCTCAGCGGGCAGCGAGGCAGCTTGCTGGGGTGCCAGGACAGCCCACGCTTGCTGCCGCCCGTGCCAACAGCAGCCTTTGGCAGATGGTGGCTCCTGGCACAGGGGCCCTTCCCAGTGCTTGCCTCCTCGGGGGCTGGCAGGAGCTGGGCAGGGGACAGGCATGACTCACCACCCTGTTTCCCCCTCCCTGCAAGCTACTGCTGGGTAATTAAGACTTTGACTGGTGGGGGCTCTGTGGGATGGTATTGGTGGCTTAAGTTTGCCAAGCAAAGGTGTCAAGATGACAAGAACATGCCAAGTTTGGAAGGTCATTCCCCACGGCGCCGGGGACCTGACCGGCTGCACTGCCAGGGCACGGAAACTGCAGAGGGCTTGTCACTGCCCACGTCCCCCCATGTGGAGTCCCAGCCAAGCTCACCTGGTGACTGAGGGCTGAGCACAGACACAGAGGAGATCCTTGAAGAGCCTGAGGAGTTGTGAGCAGAAGCAGTGCCAGTGGTGGACTTCTGGGAGGACGATCTGGACCAGCTGGGGGAGGCATTGGGGATCGATGATGGGGTGAGGGATGCCAGCTGCAGCTCAGCCACATTGCCGTGACAGCTCTTGGGCTCAGGAGTGTGTCGTCCCATGGCACTTCGAAGTGTTTTCCCGTTGATCCCTGCAAAGCAAGACATATGCTCAGGGGCAGCATGACACCAGGGTGCTTGTGCCCCTTACTCCAGGAACTGGGTGGTGAGTGCTCACCCTGTATCCTCTATGCTAGCCCCATGCCTCTCTGTCCTAGCATCTCAGCCCCAGGGATCTCTGAGAGACACCACGGGTGCCCCCCTGAATCTCCTGCCTGTCGCAATGGCTCCCAGCAATGTTTCCATCCCTGGATGATGTCCACCACGGTGCTTAGGACCAGACAAGGGGGATGTTGTCCTCCACCATCAGCCAGAGCCCAGTGTCTGGGGAGGTTCTCCTTTTTCTTTTGCAATTTATAGTCCTTTCAGTAGATGTCTCCACGAGCCACAAATCCAGCCGGGAAGGGCTGGGGGAGGCAGACTTGGGTGCTTGGCACGCAACCCCCGCTCCAGGTGCTGCTGAGTGTCCGCCTGCACCAGTACCTGTGACAGGGGCACAGGCCACCTCACTCTGGATAGATGCAGACTTGGGCTCTGAACGCACAGAGGGAAGGGAGGAACCAGTGCCACGGCGCCCTGTGTGTGCCCATCCTAGGGAAACCACTCTCTGGAGCAGCACGGGGCCCTGGGAGCCCACCAGTTGGATGCAGAAGAGCTGGGTTGTGTGCTGGCCCCAATGCCACCCACTTCAGGTGCCACTTCCCAACCTTCATCCCCATGAGCAGTGTGGGAGCAACCCCACCATGCCATGGTGCCCCCGCATGCCCAGCTGGGTAGCAGGGCTGGCTCACCGAGGGTGCTGTGCTGCGAGACACTGGGGCTCTGGTGCTGGGTCTCGGGGGAGGCTTGGCATATCTTACGCTTGAAGGAGGTGAAGAGGTGCTGGCAAAGCTCCTCAGGCACATCCGCCTCCAGGTAGGTCTTCATGAAGAGGCGGAAGCCCTCATAGTCGATGGGCTGGGGAGGAGACAGAGGAGGAGGATAGAGGTGCCCCAGGCACACCATGAGGGTGTAGAGCGGCTGGAAGGGGTGGGGCTCCATGCCCTCAACCCCCCCTCACCGGGCACGTCAGCTACACAGCCCTCCCTAAAGCTGCTGGCTTCCCAATGCCCAGTGCCTAAAGGGACCCAGAGGCAGCAAGGCCGGAAATGTCCAGTGCCAGTGTGGCTCAGCCAGGCCAGTGGCACTGGGGACCAGGCTCAGCAGCCAGGACAGGAGCTGGCGGAGTGGCAGGGAAGTGCAGAGCAGCAGGACTCTCCAGCCTGCCCCAGCCACTGGCGACTGTCATCCTCCTGAGGTCTCCTCCCCTCCTTTTTCCCCACTGGGCACTGCCACTGCATGGGAATGATACCTTCCCAATGCCTTTTGTGGCCCCAGCTGGAGTGAGGGTCCTGTGGTGCCCTGGAACAGTGGGGTAGCTTTGTGCCCTTCCTCGCCATGTTCAGTGACTGACATTCCTCATTTTGCCTTGATTGTAGTGATTACAGCCCCCGTGGAAAGCTCTGTCCTGCTGGCACACTAATAGGTCTCTCTGAAAGCACCACTCAGAGAAAATAATCCCAGCCTTCTTCAGGGGAGAGTGAGAAAGCACAGACCCCTCCCGTCACCACACAGGCAAAGTAATTTGCTTTTCAGGGTACAGTAAATCCCTCCCAGACTCTGCCTGGCAAGGGAATGCCCCAAAGAGCTGTCAGCAAGGCAGCCAGCTGCCAGCACCCATGGCAACATCACTGGGAGGGGGTGGTGTGCACGGTCCCGGGACGGCCGGGGAGTCCAGTCCTGGGAACACGACCACGGGGAGAGATGAGGGACAGCCAGCCAGCCCTGCCTTCTCCTGGCTGCTTCCAGGGGTAGGAGCTGGGCTGGGGGAGCTAGCAGGGGGTCAGGAGCTGCCAGCAGCACGGGGGAATGCTGGCAGGACAGAGCCATACCTGTTCGGGGTTGTACCTCGAGAGGACGCCGTCCCCATGGAACTCCTCCAGGACATCCTTGAGCTTCTTGGTGGAGTCTGGGGAGACAAAGGCACTGTGCTGAGCATGGCCACGCTAAGCACCCTTTGTCATCCACCAGCAGGGATGTTGCAGAGGGGTTTATCTGCTGCATATACAATTTCTGGATTCTTCCATGCCTGGAAGGGGCCATCCATGCCCTGCTTCCCCTTCCACCTTTAGAGGGTAGGGCCATTATGGAAAGCTGGTCTGGGAGCTTTACATATATAGAGAGCTTCCTCTTATCTGTATGAAAATGAACACAAACCCAGAGCAAAGCAAGGAAAGCCCCAACTCTCCCCAGTCCTGGCTGCTCTGGAGGTGATGGGTGAGCACATCCCTGAATGTCCCTGTCCCAGTGCAGGGCTTTGGGTGAATGCTGGCACCCCTTGGCAGCCCCAGCCATCCCAGAGACTGCCTTAGGCTGCCCACTGGTGTCTTCAGGAGGTGCCAGGAGGGAGAAATAGAACAGTAGCCATAGAATCATGGAATCATTTAGGTTGGAAGAGCCCTCTAAGACTGTAGAGTCCAACCATTAATCCAGCACCACTGCATTCACCACTAAACTACGTCCCACACCTACATGGCTTTTAAATCCCTCCAGGCATGGTGACTCCACCACTGCCCTGGGTGCCTGTTTCAGGGCTTGACAACCCTTTGAGGCAGAAATTTTCCCTAATGCCCAATTTAAACCTTCCCTGGTGCAGCCTGTGGCCACTTCCTCTTTGGATTGCTCTGTGCTAACTTCCACACAAGCAGTAATGACCTTCCCTGTCTGGGTGTCCTCAGGGCTGGAGTGTCTGGAGGGACATAAGTCCTTCCAAAATTGAGAAAAAAGGGAAAAGCAGAAAAAAAAAAAGATCAAGGGGAGAGAACCATCAGCCCTCACCTTCACACACATTTCTGGGCATGTGCATTTAAAAGGTTCTTGGACACACCAGCCTTGTTAATTACTGTGCAATTCTCTCTCTGAGCAGGGGCTCTGCTGGCTCTGATCCCCCTGCCCTCCACTGGGCATGGAACTCGGCACTGGACCACAACTGTCTAGGATGTCTAGGGTGCTCAAGAAGCGGTTTCCTGGCCCCAGGGCTGGGAGGACCCTCGAGCCCTGCTCTCCAACCCAGTGCCAGGCCACCCTCCTGGGGAGGAAGCAGCTACCCGTGCTGCAGCCTTGCTGGCCACCTGTCAATTAATGAAATGAAGTGTTGTCCGTGTTTTGAGCCCAGCATTACAGATGGTGTTTTATGGTCTGGGATTCAGCAAAGCAGAGCCCATCCTCCAGAGAGGCAGGATGAGAGGCAGAAAGGGATACTGCACACACACCTCTGCCTGCATCACTGCCTGCCCTTGCCTGAGGTCTCTGGCTGGTGAGCAGAGGCCTGGGGAGAACTTGCCCCCACCCTCATCCCTCTGATACACACTGTCCCCAAAATAGCCTCACAGGGGACTTGGGGTCCCCTTTGCCTCTCACTCCTCCCTTCATCCAGCCTACTCACCCCAGGGTTGTGCCAATCCTGCAAAGCAACACTCCTGACATTTTACACCCCCTTTTCCTTCATCCTGTCATCCAGGCTGAGCATTCCTGCCCATCCTGCCCTGCTCTCAGAACCTCCCTGGGCTGCGCTGCTTCTCCATCAACTGCTGTGATGAGCATGCCCGGCTCTTTGGCAGGCAAGACCTTAAGGACTTGTTTTCAGACCCCTGGTCTTTGCCCAGGCTCCCTCTCCAGTCGTTCCCAGCACCAGAACCCCTCCGGCAGTGCCACCAACCTCCATCTCTTGGCAGGAGCTGCAGAAGGTTGCTCTTCAAAAGCACTAAGGAAAATTACCGCAGAGGGTTGGCAACCCAAGGCGGGCTGTGGAGCGGCCCCATGTGTTTGGGAAAAGCCAGTCTGCTTTCCTGGTTGGCATTTCACTTTGCTAACGAACGTGGGAGCCCGCCGCCTTCAGAGGGACTAAGCCGTGCTCACGTGTCCAGCCCCCAAAGCTCAGCTAAATCCTCCCAGGCATGCAGGCACAGGGACCCCCACCAGCCAGTGTTGGGGGTCAGGGACCTTCCCAGACTCCCCATCCAAAATCTAAGGAGTCACCTAGTTCTCCAGGAGGACTCTATGAAAACGTAGGACATCCAGTCTGGCACAGGTGGACAGGACTTTTCAATCCCTTCTCCCTGTCCCAGGAGGGGCAGAGGGTACTCACAGTCTGTGTACTGCTGCAGCTGGGCGAACTCAGTGGGGCTGAGCGAGATCCACATGCCATCGCTCATCTTCGGGCAGCAGGGCCCGTGGTGAGGGCCACCAGCTGCTGCACTGTCGTGCCAGGCTCAGTGCCACAGGTCCCCGCTGGCCACTTGGTCACACTGGCACTGTGAGGGGTGTGGGGGGCTCTTGGACTGCTGGCATCATCCTGCTGAGCCCGTGGGCAGCGAACCCCAGAGCTTCAGGGCACCTGGCCAGCCCCTTCCTCCCTGGAAGGAGGCAGAAAGAGAGGAGGAGGTCAGCAGTGCCCTGCCCATGGCAGGAAGGGCTGGGTCCTGCTGCACTGGCTGCCCTGCCACAGTGCCCCGGGCAACAGTCACCTTCAGCAGTGGGGGTCTGTGGGGCAGGGGGTGCATGAGATTGGAAATGGGGTGCCAGGGTGCTTTCCCAGATGGGAAGGGCCCCCCACTGCAGATGTGGGGGACCCCTACTCCAGGGAACAGGGAGGGGAGTGTGTGTGCTGCAGCGGGGGATTGGTAGAAAAAGGGGTGAGCACATCGGTCAGGGCACCTCTCTGTGTGACCATCCCCAGTGCTTGGTGTCCCTGGGGGCAGTCCCCAGCATTTTCCAGGGGAAGCCAGCATGAGGAGCAGAAGGAAGGGCACAATTAATTAGGGAAGATGCAGCACTTGGAGGTAGGGGATCCAAAAGAGAAGAAACTCCCAGCTCACACCACCTCTAAAGCTGGTGGTGACCTTTAGAGAATCACTGTAAATGAAAATCTACAGTCAAAACTGAGCACTAAGGAAAAATCTGTGTCACAGAGAAACCCTAACCAAGGGGCCTTCTCCAGCCCACACATTTTCAGACTTCAGAACTGATTAGTTTTTTCATTTAACTGAATTGGTCATGAGGCAAAGGGCAACATTTGGAGGAGGTGGTTGTTCTCCAAGGAGTTAGATCTTCATTTTAGCGTCATTTCCCTGCTAAATGTTGGCTCCCAGTTTCCACCAGCCTGAGCTCTCTCCCGATGGACTGGAGAAAGGAGAGCAATGATGAGATGGCAAAGCGATCACAGGACTTGTGGTGATGCTCAAGGAGCATCCACCCCCCCCAGCTGACAGCACCTTTTCATTCACAGAAAAAGGTATTTGATTAAGGTCTGTAAGTCATCTGTGGGAGTTGTCAGATCCCCCATGCCACACCAACCCCAGCTGGTGTCCCCAGGGACATTCACATATGGGGTGCACAAGAAGCAGTCACTTAAACCCTCATTCTTAGGCTTTCCTCAGTATTTCTTTACTAATGCTATTTTGGCTTTATATTCAGCTGCTACAAGCGCTCCAGGCAAGATGTGGTCCAGTGGCAAAGCCTGGTGTTGGCAGAGAAGGGAGCAAACCCTCCTTGGGGCTGTGGGGAGGATGGTGACCTCTGAGCGAGCAGCACAGGGCTGAGCACCCATCTGGATGGTTGCCAAGGGGTTTTCCAGCTGCAGGGAGTGACTGCACATCTGGAGAGGAGCCCACCAAACCCTGGGCATACATCTGCTGGAGTTAAACGTCATGACAATGCCTAGTCCTGCTGAGGCTTTTCCTCCTGGGAGGACACAGACGCTGGAGTCTTGTTCCATCCCTCCGTGGCCTGGGGCTTCTTGGCTGCTTCTGAGGCTGCCTGGAGGGCTGTGGAGCTTGGGGACCCTACAAAATGCTACTTCTGCCCAAGGTGGTGGAAGGATGGCTGTCCCAGGATAGGGAGGAGTGCCCTCACTACTCTGCCCTGAGGCACTAGTGGAGAGACTACATATAATCCTGGAGGAAATGTCACCTTCCCACATTCACTGGGGCCCTGTGGCCTCATGGCAACTCACCCCCAGCCTGTGGCTATCCCAGCTCATCCAGTTCTTTGTCTCCACACTACCAACTAGAGACAGGCTGGATGCAATGGTGGTAGGGCTAGGAAAGAACTATCCCATGTCTTCCCACACTGACATCAGTTTTGTGGGAATCTTCATCCTGGGGAAAGCCCAAGCAAGAACATGGTGTTTGCTCGTTTCCCAGATGATCAGTTTGTCCCACAGTGTCTCTGAGGCTGGTCCAGAAGAACTCAATCCATAAGAAACCCCGAGAAGCACACACAGACTTCGTGTTTCCTGGCAAATGAGCTGCTTGGTTTGATCAGAACCTATTCTCATTCTAAATTTATCCAAGGAGAGGCTGAGAGCACAGAGCTAGTTAGAAAGAAAGGCAAAGCGGGGGGGACGTGGCTGGCTCCAGCTGCCTGAAGGAGTTTGGGAGCACTGAGCCCTCCCATAACAGACGGCAGCAAAAATATCCCTTGCTGCTTTTAACGACGGGTGATGGGGCGGCACCAAGCGGAGCTAATTGGGCTATCCCAAGGGGCTTTCCCCCAGCAATTGCTGGAATAACAAATGCCACTCCTGGCAAGTCAGCTTTGGATTTCAGGAAGGGCAGGAAAAAGCCTCCTTAGGAATCCAGCTGCTCCTCGTTTGGCTGCCCTCTGAATTGTCAGTGGCAAATTATGTTCTATTAAATCAAATTTGCCTCTCACTAAAAATAGCTCCCTACTAGTGTTACAAATAACACTGGATTACCCTGCCTGAAAACGCTCACCGGGACGTGGCCCCTCTCCCCCTCCTCGCTCTGTGCCCGCCAGCCACGTGCGTGGGCTTGGCCGCTCTGTCGGCACCGGCGTGGCGTGACTCAGGGCGGCTGAAGTGGCTGGGGGGGGATGGAGAGGGGGGAGCCCGGAGTCCCCCAAACCCTCCTAGGGGATTAGGTTGTGCTGGAGCCCTTGGGAAGCTGCATGGAGCATCCTGCCAGCCCCAGTGATGAAGGAGGTACCATAGGGAGCATCGACGGGTGCAGGCAGAGATGCGGCTCAGTGGGAGCCAGGGCCCGGCCATGTAGGGCCTGAAACACGTCAACAAGGGAAATGCCAGGCGGGAGCTGGACATGGGCCAGTCCTCGTTGGTGAGTGGAGCCCGGACAAGCAGCAGGACCAAGCCACAGGCACTGGGAACATCTCGATATCCCTGAGAAAGGGCTGCCCATGGGCACCACCAAGGTCCAGGGATGGGGGTCTCCCAGAAGCAGCAATGGGACAGCAGAGGAGCTGTTTTTCCAGACAGACACCCTGCCAGAAGCCTCCCCACCAGCCCCTGGCCTCTGGCTGCCCAGTGCTGCTGAGGATAGAGGACCCAGTTCCTCTGTCACACCGCAGTGCTATCGGGCTCACCATGGCATTGGGAGGGCTTGTTCCACTGACACCCACTGGTATCTCCAGAATTGGAGCTTCTGATGGGGACCTAGTTCTGCCCATGCTGGGGCAGAGAACCAGGGGCAATGGAATGGCAGCTTCCAGGTGCTGGCAGAGCCTCCAGCCTCTGACCAGCTCCAAAGGACCATGTGGATGGGGCTGCAGCACGTGCCCCACAGGAGATTTCTGCTTCAGATGCCCTTTGGGAAGGAAAAACATCATCTCCTTGAGCTTCTGGATATGGCATGAGGAGGGAACGCTCCCGCTGAGCACACGCACACGGGCACGTGCAGAGGTTGTGAGTCCCTGACGGCAGCACGGCACGACACTGGGCTCTTGCCTACATCCCTGCCCAGGCCTGCAGAAAGCCACAGTCAAGTGCCACATCTCCTCCTGGGGCAAAGCACGGCAGGTCCCTGCAGGAATGGCATTTTCCAGCTCGCCCGCCCCATCTTTTGGAAAGATAAGCCTATTTTTGTGTTGGATGGGGAGAGGCCCCCGAGGCAGTGGGTGAAGTGTAAATCTCTCCTGTCCCACTGCAGCAAACAAACCCCAACCAAGTCACGCTCAAACTATTTTCTGCACTGACAGGAGAAAACACTTTCCTGCATTTTGCCAGCCCAAGAAGACACTCACGATCAGCTTTTTCTATTCTCCAAGCCTGTTGCTGTCTACACACTCCCCTGACCCTTTGACCACCCACCCACACAGAGCCAGGCATGCTGTCTGGGTACCTCACACCAACTTTGCTTTGAGTTCTGAGCACCCTCATGGCACAAGGGCAAGGAAAGGTGCTGGCAGAGTTGCCCAGAGCATCCTTACTCTCCCACACAGGGAGGAAGGTGGTCACGGACAGCCCTCTGGACCTGGAGTTGAGCTGTGGATGTATTGACTCCCAGCTGGGTGCTGGGAGGGCTTGGCTCAACCCTGTGACAGCAGGGACCCAGCAGAGCACCCCTGGAGTTCACCCCCACCCTGGGCCAGGACAGCTCAGTTCACACCCTAGGGACACCAACAACTTCCTGACTTACTGCTGTTGCCTTTTTAGAGAATAATTTTGCTGGCTGAGTTCAGAGCAGACTGAATCTGAGCTAGGATGCCTTCGGAGCAAGACCCATACCCTCACCACTGTCCCTGCAGGTCCCAGCCAGACCAGACCTTGTCTCATGGAAAAGCCCCTTCCCATGCTAGACAGGGAGGCAAATGCTGGCTTCCACAGCCTAGGGGCCAGGATTCTCCCTGGGACCCCACCCCCATCACCAAGACCAGGGCTTCAGGAACACTACAAACCTGGCAGGGGAAAGCTCTGGCTCTCTCCCTGCAGAAATCCTGCAGCCGTGGGTCCCGTGGGTTAACCGCACCTTGTGTAGTATAACATTGCCTTCTGATAGCTTTGAAATACATTCTTCTCCCCTTTCATCCCCCAACACAACCTGCAGAACAAGTTGCACCCAGCCTCCTTCTGCAGGCCGGGCACGCTGACTACCTCCTCAGTCCTCCTGCCCTCCAAAGCCAATGGCCCCAACAATTTTTACTGAACAAGAAAGACACTAACGAGCTTTTCTGGCCTGGCAACACATGGGAACGGCTGGATCAGGCTGTTCTTCTGCCCAGTCAAGAGATGGGTGGTTTTATAGCCAAGCTGAGAACCAACACATGCTGAGACAACAGTGAAGGTGGCGTAGCCCCTGGGCTGCGTTAGGGGCTTGCTGGCTGCCATGTTCCCCACCCTGGGGACAAGAGGATGCCGCCCTCTCCTTCTCCACCCTTTGGGAAGCATTTCCCAGGGGCTGAGCCAAGCCCGGGCACCGGGAACCCCGACACCTCAAACCCAGCGCTGCCCCATTCCTCCAGCGCCTGTAGCGCTCCCCAAACCGCTCGGGGAGGGGTCACGACCAGCCCGAAGAGGGTCGCGGACTCCGAGAGCAGCGGACGGCAGCCGACGTGTGCTGCCGAGCCGGTCCCGCGCGGTGCGGGGGTCCCGCGTGGATCGGGGCGTTTGCCCACGACTGAAAGGGGTGTGAGCCTCCAGAGGTCCCCGGCCTCCCCCCGCCCAGCCCCGTGTCCCCCCGCCGCTGTCCCCTTACTTGGCGGCGCAGCGCGGTGCCATCGGCGGGACCGGCCGGGGCGCTCCGGCGGCGGCTGCGGGGCTGCGGTGCCCGGGAGCGCTGGGCAGCCCGGCGGCTCCGCGCTCCCGCGGCGGGGCGGGGACGGGGGGATGCGAACGGACCCGGCCCGCCCCGCCGCTCCGCTCCGCCCGCCGGCACCGGCGGGCGGCCGGGGCGGGAGGAAGAGGAGGAGGAGGAGGAGGAGGAGGAGGAGGAGGAGGAGGAGGAGTTGGAGGGAAGAGCCCGGCGGCCCCGACCGCGCCCCCGCCCCTGCCCTGGGCCCGGGGCAGCGCCGGGGAGCGCCGTGGCGGGAGCGGCCGGCTGCAGGGGCAGCGGGAGCCGCGTTTACAGGATGAAACACATTTGTTATAAATTCCCCTTTCCCCCCCGCGGCAAGGCTTTCCCCACTTCCCACTGCCCCCCCCCCCGCCCCAGAGCCCCGGCGTTACCCGACGCTGTCCCCATCCCCACACCGTTACTGTCCCTGCCTCCGTGGCTATCTCCATCCCCATCCCCATCTATATCTCCATCCCCATCTCTGCATCCCCATCCCCATCCCCATCCCCATCCCCGTCCCCGTCCCCGTCCCTGTCCCCATCCCAGTCCCCATCCCGCTCTCTTCCCTGGGCCTTCCCTCCCCCTGCACCTCGATCTCTCATTTTCAAGCAGTTTCACTCATGGCAAAGGTTGCTCTTTCCTCAGGAATGGAACAAACCAGCGAAAACAAACAAACAAAAAATGCCAAAACAGATAAAAAGGATTTTTATTTTCTTTCCATGACGCGTCTGCCTGCCTGCTCGGGAGTGACACTATTTCAGGCATGTCTATTATTTATGTTTCACTATATTTATATTAATTAGAGACGCCATCCATGTACGTAGTTCTCCAACTTCAAAAAAAGCAGGAGAAGGGGAATGACATCTGGGACTGAACTTTCTCGAGAGAAACAGGAGCAGGATCCACATGTATAACTGCGTGCTGCGTGCTGGTCCCAGATGACATTCCTACTCTACACTGGTGATCTCTCCAGTCCCAGCCCCATTTTTCCTCCCTCCTTTCTGGCTGGGACTCCAGAGAGATGGGTCAGGGCTCCTGGCTGGGGTGCTGAGGATGATGGAGGCCCCAGAGCCATGCCACTTTTAAAGGAGAGAATCATGGAATCATTTACATGGGAGAAGACCTTTAAGACTGAGGCCAATCATTAACTTTTGATGGTACCACTCGTGATCTGTGACCAGGAAAGAGAAGCAAGCCTTCAAAGAACTAACTAGTCTCTGGTGGTGGGCTGTGCCAAAGCACAGAAGAGTCCACATTCCAGAGCAGTGGGAAGAGGACCCTGAGTTTCCCACTACCATCTGTGCCAACTGTCTCCCTCAGGAGCTGTAACCTGTGTCAAGACTGAGCCAAAGTGGGTGACCTCTCCTCTCCCCTGAGATGAGGTCCCAGCCTTGTCCTCATCCTTTTGATGACTGTGGGTCACTTCTCCTCCATTCCGGGGATGAGAATTGGGTTGGGGACTAGGATGGGGATGGGAAGCAGCGGGGCTGGAGGGCACAGTGCAGAGCCAGTGGGATGCGGCGAAAGCCCTGCTGCTATGGGGGCACAGGGTGGCACATTCATAATAAATGAGTTTTATTGTTTATTATCAACTACTGCAGGGAGGTAATGGTTTGCCAAACACGTGGGTTAGAGGAGAAGGAGGAGGATGAAGTCTTGTGGCTGGACATCCACTACTGCCTGCACACAGGGTGCCAGGGCACATTATCTCTGTCTGGGCAGGCAGAGATCTGGCCAGAGCTGGTGAGATCCCTCCTGCAAGGGCTCAGCTGGCAGACACAGAGCCCTTTACCCAAAAGAAATCTCACACCAGATGACACCTTTCCCAGATCAGGGCTGATCCCAGCTTGTGTGGGAGTGACACACTCGGGATGCACACACCTCCAGCAATGTTTTCCAGCCAGCAGCAGTCTCCCAGGGCTTTCCAGGCGGCTGGGAGCTTCCGCAGGTTTTCCAGCCATTGGAATGGCCCTGCAGGAGTGGGGCATGAATCTTTTTTCCAGGCAAGGTGGCCAGCTCGACCATGAGAAGCTGCTGGACTCCCCCACTCTGCCTTGACTTTCCTAATGCTTTGCCTAGACTACTGGTGAAATTCCCAGCAGTGCCAGACAAGAGAGTTTCATTCTTCTCCTGAATACAAGTAGGTGTTCCTTCCAGGGATTAATTAGTAAATTAAAATGGTAGAAAGATCAAATTATTATGATTAGACACAAGCCCTGTTAATGATGTCCCTCTCTTGCAGATCTGCACTATGTGCAGATTATGCACACATTCCCACTCCCTCAAAGGGCTGCAGCAGTGATTCTCCCCATAGATTGATTCCCTTAGTGGGACACTGAGGTCCTTTGTGGGACACTGGGGTCAGGTTTGGGAGGATGAGAGCAACTTACGGATGTTGTAACACTGATTTCCAAGCCTGGAAGCCCTGACCATGCAACCCACAGTGCTCTGTACCTGAGGGAGGAGGAGAACCCCTTTGCTGGGGTGGGTGTGACATGGTCCAGGGGTGCTGGCAGCAACTGAAGCCCCAGAGCACTGCTTCCACATATGCAGGGGTAAAAGCCCAGTTCGGAGAAGTGGGAAGCACAAGGTGCCAGTGTGGGTGTGCTACCTGGGAATTTGTAATGCCTTCCTGGTGCCTGTCAGTTCCCAATACTCTCCTTGCTGTGCTGATGGCTTCCTGGGATGACCCAGCACCCACCAGAGGTGCTGCAGCTGCGCCTGCCGGTGCCCCTCGGCACAGTGCCCCTGCCAAGCCCTGCACCTCAAGGCCAGGGCTGACCAAGCTCTCCTGATTAATGCAAGTGATGGATTAATCAGAGCTGCAGCCCCGTTTTCTATTCCTATCCAAAAAAACCATCACATTTTGCCTGGCAGAAATTGTTCTTCTTAAACCTGAGTCACTTATGATTCCTTGTTCTGATGCTCAGTGATTTCTTCATCACTGGTTCTCCCTGGCAGAGCCCAAACTTTAAGAGGATCAGCAGAGAGGGGGCTGAAACCCCTTCCCTGCCCACCCGGGGCACCTGGGCTCCCATGGAGATGGATGCTCTGCAAAGGGTGGGCATGATCCCACCTTATTTTGGGGGCACAATCCCACCTTATTTTGGGGGCACATGAGAGAAGAAGATGCCCTTCTCAGTGTGACAAAAAAAGGAGAGGTTAAAAATGCCTTTTCATCACCTGGGCAGGTTTGGGGGATTTTTATCAGCTCTTGTCTTACTTTAACTCTGGTTAATTTGCTGTTGAAAGGCTGGCCTAAGGCTGGCTGAGGTTGGCTGCTGACTCAGTTGTAGCACTGTTTCCCCTCCTGGACTCTGTGACGTAGAGGAGAAGGAATCCCGAGCAATTATAACTTGATTATTTTACTGAACGTGTGATTACAAATGGGAACTGCAGAGCAATGAGGACTGCAGTCAAGATAAAATGAAAATGAGCCCAGGCTCCCCTGGTCCCAGCTCTTGCTCCAAAGACGAGCAGCTGCTTGGGAAGCCCTTCACACCCCAGTTATTTCTCAGCTACCACAGGAAAAGTGGTAACCCCCCCCAAAACACTTGAGAAATTTCCAGGGTCATTTTTTTGTACAGTTCTGCTTGGCAGCAATGTCCTGGGAGAAGGATGAGCTCTTCAGCTCCTGCTCATGGGAGGTCGCCAGCATTATATTAAGTCTCAGTGAGCCTGGAGAGAGGTAGATTAGCTTGGAAATTAGAAAACACTGCAGGGATGGGATATGCCCCAAGGAGGAACTCAGCCTCAGAGCCAGGAGATGCCATTGTGGCTGAACTGGCCTCTTCCCAGCGGCCAGTCATGGTGACATGGGTGTCCCTGGGCATCGTGCTGGGGCTCCTGCGCCCAGCGAGCTGAGCCCACGGCAGGACAGTCACCCGATCTGCCACTTGCACTACTATGGATTTTCCCAAAGAACTTGATGTCACCTCAGAAGCCTTTTCCCAGCCTCTTGCACTGGGGTGCTGAGCATCAGAAACAACAGCATCTTAGCTGCTGGCTGCCAGCTGACTCCATCACTGCCTCTGTGCCTAGAGAACAGCCTGCACAGCTCTCCTCTGGAGAGCACTTTGAGGCAGGATGACATTCTGGAGGGTGAAATCTTTCTGATTCGGGAATCCATGGGGCTGGCAGGCAGCAAGTGAGAGCTGCAGTGGTGCAATCTGAGGAAACATATGTAGCAGAGTGCCAGCAGCATCTCACCAGGGCTGCGCAGCTCTTGCCCAAGACCAGCTTCTGCACAGAGCCAGCCTTCTGTTGGGGAAAGATGGTGTGAGTGAGTCAGGGATTCCGGTGAAGTGGCATTTTCCCGTGGCTGGAGAACTCCACACCAAGAGCACAGAGCCTTGCAAGCCTCTGGCTCCCTCTGGGCCCGGGAGCTCAGTGCAGGCTGGGGAAACCTGGGAAGGAGCTGAGCGACTGAGAGCAGTGCTGTGGGGCAAGTCAGAGCACCCATGGGTGCTTTGAACTTCATCCCTGTTCTGTTTCCCCTTGGGTGACCTTGAGCTTGCAGAACATGATCACAGAATCATAGAACCACTGAATGGTTTGTGTCGGAAGAGACCCTAAAGATCATACAATTCCAACAGCCTGTCCCTACAGGCAGAGACACCTTCCCCTATCCCAGGTTGCTCCAAGCCCAGTCTAACCTGGCCTTGGACACTTGCAGGGATGGGGCAGCCACAGCTTCTCTGGTCAACATGTGCCAGGGCCTCCCCACCCTCACAAGGAAGAAATTCTTCCCCAAATCCAATCCACTTTGTCAGTGTGAAGCTATTCTCCCATGTCCAATCCCTCCCTATCCTTGTCCAAAGCCCCTCTTCAGCTCTCTTGCAGCCCCTTTAGGTACTAAAAAGTCACAATAAGTCCTCCCTGGAGCCTTCTGTTCTCCAGGCTGAACAATCCTCGGCCTCTCCTCACAGGAGGGGTGTTCCATCCTTCTAATCATCTTTTTGGCCTTCTCTGGACTTGATGATGACCATGGTGACAATGCAACAGCTCAGAACATGAGAGTGTCACAGCATCATGGCATCAGAACCCATTGGCAGAGAGCACCAGGGATGGCCACACACCTGAAAGGCAGGGTGCAACATTGCCCCTTCCCATCCATGTCCCAACCTCACTGCTCCCCAAATTACATGTTGGCAGTGTAAATGCAGAGCAAAGGCAAGGGGGGCGCCTCAGCCCAGCCAGACAGGAGGTGCTCTGCCTCTGGTTGCTGATGTTATGTTAATAAAACATGTGGAAAACTGCCACATCTGTGTGCCCTAGCATGGCGAAAAAAATCCCAAATTTAACAAAATATATGGACCCCCCCTCTTGTACAGAGATATCAATGTATTATCTGCAACCTCAAGCATCCAACACTGTGGGTGACAGTTCACTGCACACCCATGGGTGCAGCTGGGTGCCTCCACCACAGAGAAGGGAGGTGGGAGGAGGAGGACAGGGGAAGAGTATGAAGCAACTTTGAGGGGCAGGAGCCCACACAAAGGCAGAGCCACGGATCCATGCCCTTGGGGCAGGCGGGGGAACAGCGGGATCCTGCCTCCTGGCTCCAGCTGCTGCCTCACTTGGAGCGCGTGGAGAAGAGCAGGGAAGGGAGTAAAGGAGCTGTCAGATGGTGTTAGTGGTGTGGCACCTCTTAATAAGGCCCATCTGGCTGGAAGGCAGCAGATCCTGCAGGATTTCTGCAGACCTGATGGCGAGTGCTTCTGCCAAGGTTTTACAATCAGCAATAATAAACACGCTGGGGTGGCGTTTGGCACCACAAGCTCAAACTGCCCAGGATGAGAGCAAGAAAAAAAAAACAGGATTACAACAAAAATCCTCACTGCAGCGCAGAGCTCCTGGGAAATTCATTGCATCTTTCAGGATGTGTGGATCCCACACACCCACCCAGCTGCTGGTCACTTCTGGTGGCGTGCCTAGTTCCCATGGACACTCCATCCCACTGGAAATGTGCACATGGATCCCGCAACCTTAACCAAAGTTAGGAAAACCAAACCAGGTTTTCCACCAGCCTTTCAAACATGAAGAGCCACTGGGCCTTTATCCAAATCTCTATTCCTTGTCCTGCATTGCTGCACCCCAAGGGACGCAGGTGGCTATGTGGGACTGTACCTGTGGCATGGAAACCCCTGTTCACAGGGAGAGGGGCTGTGAGAGGACTGCAGGGATGAAACTCGCTGTGACAAACCCGTGTGTCACCTCAGGGCAGCGCATGTCACTGGGCAGAGGGCACTCCTAGGGCATGATGGCACCACACACAGCGTGTCTGGGAGGGAACAGCTGGGCCTGTAGGTGTGGAAGAGCGGCATAAAAAGCCCATGTGATCTGGGAAATGCCGCATTTGGGGATGATGAAAGGGTAGAGCTGCGTTGAGTGGCTATCGATGAATCACAGGGCTGTAGGGAACATGCTGGTGGGTGTTTAAAGCTTGGCTCAGCTGCAGCAGGTGCTTGGGCATGCAGGAACATGCTCTGCTACCTATTCCCAGCACTCTCCCACCAGAGCTGGGGAAACATTGTGGGGTCAAGGGGAAACAAAGGAGGCGGTGTCCGTAAGGGACCCCTGCACACTGCCGCCCCCGAGGCAAGGGAAGGGACCTGCATTTGGGTGCCTTGGGATGGAGCATGTGGTCCCAGCATGGCATGCTGATATAAGCCAAGCTTTGCCAGGACAGCCCTGCCCAGGGGTGCTTATTTGGTGCCAGGGGCTCAGCCAGCCCCCAGCTCCTGGGCCCTACAGAGCCCCCCTGAGGTGCACTGGCCTCTCTTAATTGAGAGAAACTAAACTAACTTCATTAGAAACCCTATTAGGCTGAGCAGCCTGGAGCACCAGGCTGCAGGGGACACTGAATCTCCCTGCTGCTGGGAAGGGGGAGGTGCTGGAATCAAACCATGTCGAAGGTGCTGATCCTACACATCTGCACAGATGCCCTTGGCATTATCTCCACAGGTGGTCTAGCCTGTGTCCCCACTGAGGCTCTTCTTCCCCAGGGTTACAGTGCTGTCCCCAAACCTGCCCCACTCTCCCTGAGGGCTGGCTGCAGTGCTCCTCACTGCGAGCGACAAGAAGAATCACTTTAAGGATATACTTCCTTAAATCCCTTAAACTCCTGAATTAAAATAAGGATGTGGGATTTAAGTTGGAAGGTTTTGAAGGAGATATTTTTGTTATACATCATCATGCATGTCACGAGCCTCAAATATTTGGAAGGGCTGTATAAATAACTGTGTGATCACCTTTTCTCAACTGGCTCCTGCCTCCCTCTGTCCCACAGCTGCCATGGAGCAGGGAAATGTGTGAGGCATTCGGGAACCTGCAGGTTTACTCTCAGTTACTTTCTGGATTTCCATAAGAGATGCTGTCACAAGCCTTGTTTCATCTGAAAGGGAGGAGAAGAGAGGAGAGGAGAGGAGAGGAGAGGAGAGGACAGGACAGGACAGGACAGGACAGGACAGGACCAGGACCAGGACCAGGACCAGGACCAGGACAGGACCAGGACCAGGACAGGACCACGACAGGACCAGGACCAGGACCAGGGTGCACAAAGATGCTGCTTCCCCAAGCATCTCTCAGACACCTGCAAACTGTGAGGACAAAACTGTTGGCACCAAAACACCATCACATTACTGGGATCTACACCATGCACTGGGCAATGGTTGTCTCAAGCCCAGAATTCCCATATAAGAAATCATGGAATCATAGATGGGAATTTTCCTAACATTTTCAGTGAAGAAAGAGGCAAAAAAAGCCAGAAGCTGTTTCCCACCTTGACAGCTGAACCAGCCAGGGAAACCTAGGGACATGGTTTGGAGTGCCCCACATCCTCCCTGCCATCACCCCAGACCAGCAGCTGGTGGAGATGCCTCAAGGTGTGCACCCCAAAAACGCACTCCACGCCCTGGGACCTGGGGCAGGGGGCAGCTCTGATGCTCTCTGGGTGATTTTTTTCCCAAAGCTACATCAAGAAGACATTGCTATTAAAAGACCTTCTGGGTCTATGATGCGAATCCTCAACCACAGCCAGCCAGCTTGTCTCGGGTTCAGCTTAAATCCCTCCATGCTGGGCTGCTGGGGCTGGTGCCGCAGTCACCAGGAGAAGAGAAATGTTTGCCATATGCTGAGGGATTACTGTATAAAACTGAGATGCTTGGCTGCATGCCAAGACACAGGGTTTCCAAATAGAGTCTGAATCCTGGACAGAAAAGTTCCAACTAAATATAGACATGACAGCCTCGGAGTTGACTTCTTGTTGTGGGGGTTTTTTTGGTGTTTTTTTTTTTTTTTTTTTGGTTTGAGTTCACCTAAAATAGCGTGTTGGGGTTTTTTTTGTGCCCTGCTGAGGGGGCAGGTATAGGCATGTTTACAAACAGAGTTACAAACCCAAGGAGATGGTGGGATGGGAACCTTGCCCTCTCCTCTTGCCTACCCTTGGATGGTCCTGAGGGATGGAGGGGAAGTGGGTGCAGAGTACCTGAGGTGACTCCGGAGGTAAGGTCCTCTTCACCCACCCAGAAAGGTATATCAGCCTAAAAACCACTGCCAAAAAAAAAGAGAGTAAAAAAATTTGGGGCACATGATGACACAGGGGACAAGACAAGTGGGTGGCACCAGTGGGGGCTCGCTTGCACATGGCTCAGCAAGGAAGAACTTCACTGGGTGCATTCAGCAGAGCTAGCCCTGCTGATGGGAGCCAGGAGTGATGGGAAGCTGAGAAAAACTCAGCAAGAAGATGTTGCTTTCACTTGGAAAAGGCAGTATGGATTTCCTGGGCTGCCAGCCCTGCTCACACCTTTTGGAGACGTGGGCTGGATTACTCAGCCATAAGACCCACTGGCAAATGCAGCAACAAAATCAAAGCTCAGCACCGGGACGGAACAATGGGCCGGGATCTCAGTGGCTTTGGAATGCAGCTACTCCAGGTGCAGTAAGTGAAATACCTTTGCAAAAGCCCATAGAAAAAGCAACAAAGTCTAAATATCTGGGATGGGAAAGCAGCCGTTGGATGTGCTGCTAACACCCAGCATGGAGTGTTGGGAAGAAGCGTTGGAGGGAAAATGGAGAGAACTCATCCTCACGAGCCAGCCACGTGCACTGGAGGCAGCGGGATGTTGGAAGCTCCGTAAAGGGTTAGGGAAGAAAACTTCCAGAAAGCTGTAAGTTGTTGGCTGTCTAACATCACATATATATATATAAGAAATATAAGAAAATATCGTTAATAACTTTGATGAGATAGAGGAGGTGAGACAAGCCCCTACATGTACATCAACTTGCACAGTATCCTCAAGAGCTTTCCAACACCTTTGCGTTCAAGGCAGGGATTTATTTAAGGGTTCACAGCTCCTAGGACAAGGGATAAAAATCAAGCAGATGCTTAAGACAGATCTTAAATGAGGGCAGCCCTAGAAAACATAGGATGTCTGAGTATCAAATAATCAGTAGTCTGAAAGGAAAAAAAAAAAGGTTTAAACTAATATAGAAAGGCAGGCAAGTGGACGAGGTGTGATCCCACTGCCGCAAAAGAGCTGCTGGGAGGGAGAAGTCTGGCTCTGTAAAACTCCTGTTCCTAAACAACAGTGCTGGGGAGGTCGGTGACAAGGAGGAGGTAGGGCTAATAATAACAAATACGGCCAGAGTTATACCTTACATAGAGAAAACTGCACTGGAACTGGCTTTCTGAGAGCCCAGCAAAAAGCTTTTGTTTAATTTATGGGGCTCAGGCTATTTTTAGCTGGCAGATCCTTGGGGTTTTATCTGAGATCGCTGCTCTGAGCCAGCAGCTGGAACATTTTAATTGTTTGCTCTGGATTTGGGGTGGGGTTTTTTCCAAAGGAAAAGGGAAGAGGAAAGCAGGTACTGGGGTCTCTCACACTAGCCCCTGCTAGTCTCCCAACACCCTTGGCAGCACCTCTGAGTGGGGAGGGCAAATAGGTTTCGGAGCGGATCCCTGCCTCCTGGGAGACTTTTTGGGGCAGTGCTGGGGGGATTATAGAGTGAACCCCTCTCCTCCAGTCCAGCCAGGATTCTATACTCATCCCCAGCCCCTGCTAAAGGCCAGCAACCAGCAGGCAAGAGCGTGGCAGGGGGACACCGTGTCTCCCCATCCTCTGTTTGCTGCAGTGGTTTAAAAATAGCCTGGGCGGTCCAACAAGGAGAGAGCATCCCCTTCTTCCAGGAAAGCCAGAAGCGCTCTGGGCCTGGGAACCTGCCTGCATGCAGTGGGGGTTTATTTGTCAGGAAAGCCCTTTGGTATCTGCCTGGAGCGTGGATGTGAGAGGAGCCATCTGCTCAGGGACAGGCAGTGTTTACACCAGCCCTGACGAACTCTGCGGAGCCTTGTCCCAGCTCCCATCGTGCCATTGGCACCTCTGCCCTGCTTGGAGCTTGGCCCCAGTGATGAATGCAGACATCTCTGTTTAGAGAAACGCTGGCTCTGCCACGCTGGGATCTCCCAGGTCATCTCAGAAATCCATCCGAGCCGATGGCTGATGAGCGCTGGCATGGTGAGGTGACTGGGGTCTGGTGGGGTGTCCCTGCCATGCAGGGCACTGGGAACACCAGTAGCCTCTCTGGAGCTGTGCCCTGGTGCTGAGCACAGGGCAGCCAAAGGAGCCCGGGTGGGTAGGGGGCTGGAGGGGACAGTGGCCTGGAGCCCATGGCAGAGCCACTGGCCTCATAGGCAGTCCCAGTGTGGGGACACCACAGCACAAGAGTATGTTCTGGGGGTTCTCCACCCCCAACCCTCAGGGCTCCAGGCGGATACTTCTCCCCAGGCTCACATGGAGGTGTTGGTGAGTTACAAGACAGAAAGGAGGCAATCAAAAGCAAAACAAAGCATCTCAGTTGGGCACATACTCTCAGGGGAGGCTGAGGTGCTCCAAGCCCCTCCTCTGCCACTACTGACCCAAGGGGACGTGGGCTTGGGATTAAAAGGAAAACTTTGAAGAAGGGAAAAATACCCCAAGTTTTCAACCTTAT
Organism: Myiotriccus ornatus; assembly: GCA_036023395.1. NCBI lineage: Eukaryota > Metazoa > Chordata > Aves > Passeriformes > Tyrannidae > Myiotriccus > Myiotriccus ornatus. Next base: position 21,521,048 of record JAYRBT010000010.1, on the reverse strand, counting down.
TTCCCACACACACACCTTTCATTTTTTTCCCTTTTGTCTCTCTACAGAGTAACTCTTTTTCATTTGGACCCTGCTGACACAAACAACCCCAGGTTCTGGGCTGAAACACCAGCAATCACCTCTTTCTATTGCCGGACGGCGTGGCAAGCTAATTTTAACCTTCCCAGCTCCCTTCCATCTCCTGGAGATTGTCCTGTTGCAGCCAGGGAGTGCTAGAAAATAGTGCATCGCCCACTCATCCAGCCTCCTTCAAGGGAAATATTTATATGATGCCAAAGAGAGGGTTTCCATGGCAGTGATGACTTTAGCACCGTCGCCTTGGAAACCACTTGAGGCCATCTTGAAGGGTTTGAAAATCCCCTTCAGAGACAAATAAGGAGAGGGAGAGGAAAGGCCACTGGGATTAGAGTGGTGTTTCAGTCTCCCCTGTGGCTTGCCCGTTGGCTCCTTGCCCGTTCTCGCTGCTCTGGGTCCTTGCCCGTGCCACTGGGACACTCTGCAGCCTGGATGTTGCTTCATTGATAGACCCAGGACAAAGGAATGAGGTGCTTTGCAAACAGAAATGGTTCAGTTGATGCTTCCTCCTGCTTTCCAAGTCATCTGGCCACGGCTCTGGTGTCAGGGCACTGCTCAGCTGCTGTGATAGAGCTTCCTCCAGCCCTGCAGGGGGACTTCAGGGAGACCCCTGCCTGCAATGGCTAACACAGGGGTGATACCATTGCCTGCCCAACCTCAAGTGCCAACTACACTGGGAACAGCAAACACACAGGTTGCATGTCTTTTTGACAGCCCCTGAGTCCTCACTACACACAAAGTGTCCCGTCTTTCTCCCGAGGAGCTGCCAAAATCTGAACCACGTGCAAGAGGCGACTGCTGGCGTCAGAGCGCTCACCTGTGGTGGTGAAATGAAAAGAGGCTCGGTTCCCTCCTCTGTGTCACGCACCTCCCACAGCTCAGCCCCCACATCCCGTGGTTCACCCGACTGAGCACCATCGGCCACTTACTCTCCCAGCCTGCAGGAGCTCTCTCACCAGCAGCCAGCCCATCTGGCTCTCAAGGACACCAGGAACATGACAGGGAGAGCAAAGCTTTCCTAGCAGATGGAGGATGAGCTCCACTATGCAGCTGGTGGTGGCAGGGGTGGCCAGCGCTGCTGCTTGTTCAAGCTATGGGATGGCTTTCTTCGGGGTTTTGCTGAAAAATATTAGTCGTCTTCTTCATTTTGTTCAGGGCATCCAAAATATTTTATTCTTTCTCCCTGAGGTGCCTCCGCACTGAGGAGTCAGTGATTCTCCAAGCCAGAACTCTGACCTCGGCACCCCTGCTCAGCTCTGCTGAGCATCTCCGGTGCTGCCTCCCACCTCCCACCTATGGGTACCTTCATGCCACCCCACATCTGCCTCCCAGCCAAAATCAGCTGGCCACAAACAACCCAGCCAGCTCTCCTGCAGAGAAACACCCATGCAGTGCTTAGTCCCTCCACGGGATGCCAAGGGTGGGCCTGGCCACGGTGCCGTTACAGGGAGAGATCATGTGTCTCTCCATCCCACTGCCTGTGCCAGGCTGCCTGCTCCTGCCTGCACCTTGTGGGGGACAAGGTGCATTTTGGGGGTGCCCCGGGCATGTGCTGATGTTGTCAGCAACCATGAGTCTACCTGGAAAAACTTGGCCTTGTTCTGAATTAACGTGGCTGAACCTGCCTTTGTACTGGAGCCCATCGCCCACCCAGCCTCAAGGGCCGGTGGCTTCAGCTGTCACTGCAGAGCAGGGGAGCAGCAGCCAGTGAGGACACAGTAACCTGTGGTACCCATGGGTGAAGCAGTGGAAGCAAGGATGTGTGCACTTGTAGGAATGTGGTTTTGTCTTGCTGCTGCTGCCAGGAAGGCCATGTAGTGATACTCTTACCCCATTCCCAAGGATCTGGGATAAGAGCAGATCAGCCCAATCAGAGCAGCCCTGCATATGCAGCATCACAACCCTCCTCACAGTAACTGTGGGAACCCCTTTCTTTTGGGCTGTCTGCATGAAGTGGTGTGGAGCTCTGGCTCCAGCACAGGGAAGCTGTCAGTGCAGTCTTGACCTACAGAATGTGAAAATCCCCCATTTATATTGATGCAGCTTCTCATGCCTTGAGCATTGAACACATGGGCGTGAGGCCAGGGGTGCCTGGCTTTGCCCAGGGTAGAAACTCTTAGCATGCTGTGTGTCACAAATTTCATGCCTGGCCCGTGCTGACCAAGGCACCAGACTGGGATGCAAAGCACAGAATTACAAGGGTAAATATTTCTTCTTGGGCCTGAGATGTCCCAGCCAAATCAGGGCACCCAAATGTGGTTTTCTATGGGGTTTTCACACTCATCAAGTGCTCAGGTACAACACGACTTGACTGAGCACTACCACCCACACTACCAAATCTCCAATCACAGTAAAATTTGACAATGTTGCTTTGTTTCTGCAGCGTTCTGCTGCTTGTCTATCAGTCCAGGTGTCCCTGAGTCCCTTTGGCTGCAGTGACCGACCTGTGATACCAGACGATGCTGGGAGGGTCGCAGAGCCCTGTCAGAGCAGCTGGGATGCTGTGGTACTCCGGGTGTCCCGGGGATAAAGCTACTCTTTATCCTTCAGGGTCTGCTCTGAGCTTCGCAGAAGAAAAATCCTTCTCTCCAGGGCGGGGTTGTCCTTTTGTTTATTTTACTTCAGCACGAAAAATAGCAAAGTCGGCAATAAAACTCCACTACCGCATCACATCGCGGTGTGTCATGAGAACTAATATGTATTTTAACATTAACGTGCTTCCGTGCTATAAAGAGCGATGAATAAGTGCGTGAGGGGATGTGGGACCCTTTGGGCGTCGGTTTGCGCAGAGGGGCAGCCGGCGGGGGGCCCGATTAACTCGGAGGGGATGCGGGAGGGACGGTGCCCGTGCCCTCCCCGTCCTCTTCCTCCTCCTCCCGCGGGGGTCTGGCCCCCTCCTGCGGCCGGGCGAGGGGCTGCGCGGGGGCGCCGGGGGGTCCCTCCGCCCGCTGGGCTCCGGCAGCCCCGCAGGGGTCTCTCTGCCCGGGGAACCTCCTCCACCAGCACCCCCCGCCCCACCCCTGCCCTCCCTGCCCCTGCCGGCGGGTCGGTCCCGGCACCCCCGCGCCCCGCGGCCGCTCGCAGGGGCCACCCCCGGCCCGCCCCCGGCCGGCCCTACATAGCGGCGGTGCCCGCCCTCGCCAGCCCCGCTCCGCTCCGCTCCGCTCCGCCATGGCCCCGGCGCCGCCGCTCTGCGCCCTGGCCCTGGCCCTGCTGGCTGCCGCCGCCGCCGCGCAGGACGTGGCGGGAGGTAAGCGGTGACCGCCATGGGGCTCTGGGGGTCCGAGCAGACGGCGCTCCCCGCACGGCACCCCAAAGTCGCGGCTGGGCAGTTTCTTTGGACCCCGCTTTCGTGGGATGTCTGGTGCGGGAAGTGGACGGGTACCGCACGCGCTGCGCGCCGGGCACCCGCTGGGTGCGGGTGGCCACTGGCCAGGGCGCTGTGGCCACTCGGAATGGGGCCGGGCAGTGGGAAATGGGAGGAGAGGTCCGTCCCTGGCTTGGAGCTCCGCAGGGTGGGATGCGCGTCCCTCCGAGTTTTGGAAGTGGGGCTTTGCTCGCCACTTTTCCACCTGCCACTGCAGTGGCTCTGCGTGCCCAGAGAAGCTGCGGCTGCCCCACCCCTGGAACTGTTCAAGGCCAGATTGGAGGGGGCTTGGAGCAACCCGGTCTAGGGGAAGGTGTGCCTGCCCATGGCAGAGGGGTGGAACTGGACGAGCTTAAAGTCCTTCCCATCCAAACCAGTCTGTGATTCTATGATTTAGTGATGATAAGGGCTCAGGTGAGAGGTGGGTACGTGTCCTGGCCAGAGGGCTCTTGCTGGGCAGCCAGGCCCTCACTGATGGAAGAGATTCACCTTCAGGACAGGGGAGACTGGCTGGGGCAGCCTCAGACTAGGAATAAGATGGGTGTCGTCAGATCTGGGTGGAGAGCAGTGGGTGTCCCGCTGCCCCTCCTTGGTGGGTGGAGGATGGAGCATAGCCCCGTGGGTGCTGTGCCAGGTGGAGGATAAGCTGTAGCAAAGGGTGGGGACAGCTACCTTTAGGGTGTCACAAGAAGTCTGTGCACTCTTCTGAGGGAGGAACTATTCTCCATGTGACGATGTCTGTACAGTGGCTCCTCAGGGAGGAGAGTGAGGACCAGCATATGTTTTGCTGTCTTCCTTCCTCTCCAAGGCATTCACTTTGCTCCTCTTGTAGCCAAGTGCCAAAAGTATTACCTGGGAGGCTTCTAGTACAGCAAGAGCTGTCCCATCTCTGTCCCTGAGGACTGCAGTGCTTCCCATGCCAATCTGTGCGAACTGGATGGTCCCCTGAGATGGAGTGTTTGGAAAAACCCCAGTCCTGCGGGGTCCCGGAAGCAGCCCATTCCCAAACAGCTCTAAGGGGGTGGCTCTTAAAAGACTTGGAGAATGGTCGCCCAGCTGGGGGTGTTAGGAGAAGGCATGTCCTGGGGGAAAGCAGAGCCCAGTTAAAACTACAGGCTCTCCTTTGCCCACCGCTGGCCTCCTGTGGTGTGGGAGGGTGTTTTGTGACTTCTGGTACGAAAACACTCTCAGGGCAGCACAGGCTCCGTGATGCTTTTCCGGCCTCAGTTGGAGAAATGGGGAAGACGCAGCTTCCCGGAGTGTTTAAAATCTGCAATCTCTGCCTCTCCGGGTGTGTAAACACCCTTATCTGAGCTATGTTAGTCAATTGCACAGTTGTTTGGAGGGCTGCCGGAGCATGTGACTGCTGACAGTGGGTCACAGCTGAGGGTTCCTGCCAGCTGGAGGGAGAAAATGCAGCTTTGCTGCTTGTGAGGGTGGAAAACAAGCCCCTCTGGGACTGATTTCTTCCTGATTAAGGCGCTGCAAAGCAGCGATTCTTCATCCACCAGTAAGTGAGTAGTCAGGCAAATTGGTTTGAGTTTTGCTTGTTTTTTTTAAACCACTGTCAAACAGGCTTAGACTCTTGAGCAGGGGTGAGTTTTAAGTGACTGATTCTCAAAGGCTGGCAAACCACCCTTCCTGAGGATCTGGGGGAGCACATCAGTGAATTGCAGGTGAAAATGCTGTAAGAAGACTTTCCCCAGGAGCTAGCACTGGTGGAAGCTACAGGTGAGCCCAGGAGGGTGTCTAGATTAGGCCAGCTTGTCCTGTGTTCAGACCTGATCCATTTCCCTGCCCAGCTGACTGCATTCCCTGGGGTATACCATCATCCATGGTGCCACTAGTCCTGGGAATCACCTGTGTCTACAGAGCTGGGGTCTTCCTTTGCCAAGTGGGGGTGGAAACAGGTTCTAAATGGGCACAGATTTTGGCTGCAGTGCTGCTCCCATCACCCAGACTGTGTCCTGCTGAAGGAAGATTTGGATGAATTGGCTATGGCAGGGTACGGCCCTCATGTGCAGCAGGAGGGCTCCTGCAGGGACTGTAGCTGTGTGTGTCTCCTTGTGCTCCTCTGCTTCTCCTGGTAGTAACTTCTGTGTCTGTGTCTGGTTTGCTTGAGCTGCTCCATCATCTGATGCTACAGGACTGCCCAGTGCTTGCCCTCATCCTCAGATGGTCCCTCTGGACCGACCCCAGCTGTGTCCCCTGGCTGCCCTGCTGCCACAGCAGATGCACAGGCTTTTAGGGAAATAAAACTCAGGAGAGGAACTCACAGCTCTGGGCTTTGGGTCAGCAGGGCAAGGCAGATGAACTTCCATTAGCATTTGGGCCTTCCACTGTGACCCCAAGCAGAAGCTGACAGGTCTTGCAGCACCAGCATGCATTTCTGCTGGTCCAGTGGTGGGTAAAGCAGTGGGCAGGAGCAGGCTGGCAGGAGCCCAGGGTTTTAAACCACTGAAGTTCTTTCAAAGTCCTGAGGTGTCTTTTTTCCTTTCTGTAGATTGTCGCCAGTATACGAACAGGAGCTGTGAGGAGTGCCTGAAAAATGTCACCGTGAGTAGCAGCAGTAAGACTCCCAACCTTTTGCAATGCCTGAAAACATAATGTGGGCTTCGTGGGGCTGTTGCAGAGCAGCTTCCCTCCTGGAGGAGGGGCTGTCCTCTGCCCTGTTCCAGACAGGCTGCATATTCCTGACTGACCTGTAATGGTGAGAGCACCTCCTGGTGCTCTGGGAGGAGGTTGCTAGAAACCACTTGGGTTTTGTTGTATGGTTTTTAAGTAGAGTAATGGAATTGCTGAGCTGCTTCTCACAGATGGGGGACGCACATGGAGAAGAGGCTGAGTGGGCTGGGCTGGACTGGCTGGAGAATTTGCCCCTCCACCAAGTCTGTGGGTGCTGTGGCACTGTGTGGATGCAGGATGTGTACCACTGTCCTGCAAGTCTCTCCTGCCTTATCTCTGATATCAGCAAACTTGAACTTGAGTCAGATCTTGCAGCTGATGTAGCCAGAACCAGTTTGACCAAACCCAGTGGAATGCTGAGGTTGGGGGCTGGAGCCACCAGGAGAGGCATGTGCAAAGCCCTGCAGGTAGTCTGGCTGGGCACACACACACCTCCCTTCCTCACCAGCTCTGTGTGGATTGCCTTGTCTTAAAGGCTTTCTTCTTGTCCCAAAAATAAACACAAAGGATTTGGTTATTACTACCATTGTGCAAGCCATGGTGGGATTCTTGGGGCTGTCCTGTGCATGGCCAGTATTTGACTCAGTGATCCTTGTGGGCCCCTTCTAACTCAGGATAGTTTATGATTCCAAGCCATGAGAAGGATTCTCGGCATCTTTACTTACTCTAAAGCTCTGCATTCCCCTTGCCTGCCTCTCCTGGTGTGGCCTGTGCTGACACAACTCTTACTCCCGAGCATCCCGTGGCTGCCAGGTAGTACCTGGCTCTCTGGAGCTGGCAGCAGTGGCCCTGTGCTGTGGCTACCAAAGCAGAACATGGCTACTGGCAGCACAGTCATGCACCAGTAACACTGTGCTACCTGTTTCTATGTCCCAGTGCTTGTGGTGTGCCAGCAGTAGGAGGTGCATGGAGTACCCCGTCCAAAGAATCCTCCCCCCGGCCGACCTGTGTGAGCTCCGCTCTGCGCGCTGGGGAGTCTGCTGGGGTAAGTGCTTGGTGCTGGAGTGATGATTGTGTGAGTGCTTGCTGCTGGTGGGAGGTTCCCCTGCCTCCCCATCCCGCTGCCGGTGTAGCAATGACAGGCTGAAGTCAGTCAAGGTTCTGCAAATTTCACGTGTGGGCGGGGAAGCGGAGTATGAGCAGTTCCCTGCCTTCTGGCGAGTAGGACCTGTGGGGATTTAGCTACTCCAAATACGTGCCTTATGCTTTGGTGTGATGAGGCTCCAGACGTGGCTAGCGCCTGGGAACAAGAGTGGAAGGTGCTCTGTAGGCAGGTGCCTGTGCAGCCCTTCCTGGTGTCTGAATCCCAGGAGCTCTCTCCTCCACACCCAGCACATCGCTCCGCGTGCTGTTTCTGGCTCTTCATGTCTGGCGGTGTGGCTGCTGTCCCAGGTGGGCTCCTGGGACCAGAGGTGTGACGTCTCTGGAGGCCTGTGTGTGCTTCTAGTGCTGAGAGAGAGCGCACTGTGGTCCTGTTCAGCTCTTACCCACCTGAGAAAACACCCTTTTCCAAATCTACCCTTGCCTGTACAGGTCCTCTCCAGGAGCCTTTTCTGGTGGACAGCTGACTCTGGTGTTGGCTGCCTCTCCTCCCTGGTGCTCTGTTTCCTGGAGGATTTCTGGAGAAACTGGTCTTTTGTTTAGACCAAGCTTTGGTGCATGCTCATCCTCAGACAGGACAAAGCTTTTGGGGGCTGGGGCAGGAAGGAAGCAAGCTGGGGCTCCGTTGCTCTCACCCATCCCCTTGATGAGGAGCTTGGAGCAGAACTGTGGTCGCCTGTCATCTGTTGTGCTTGAGGCTGAGCTCTCTTCTCTGCCCACAAGAGTTCAAACCACTCCCATGCCTGTGGAGAAGAATCTCCTCTTTGTGAGCCCTGCAGTGGTAGGCTTTTCCGAAACTTCTGTAAGACCTTGAAATACTAGTTTTGATGTGAGTAGCTTCATAAAAGGTTCCATTATAGAAGAATGCATTCCTTAACTTGCAAAACTAGCTTTAGAGGAGATTAGTCCTGTGGGAGATTAGCTCTCACATGAGTGTGCATTTTTGTTGTGTGTGACTTAGCCTTTATCATCAGCTGGAGGAGTGCCCAGTGCTCCGCCGCAGACCTCTCTGAATGGGACAGGGGGATCTGAACCCCAGGCTCACCCTGAAAACCAAAGTTTCAGAAGCACTGAGGCTGCTGGAGGCTTTCAAAGCAATTTCAATGGTGGACTCAGCTCAGCCTGGAGCACTTAAAAAAAGATTTATTGAGAAAAGATACAAGGAAGAAGTTTTTTATAGTGAGAGTGGTGAGGCAGTGACACAGGTTGCCCAGAGGTGAATGCCCCATCCCTGAAATCATTCAAGGTCAGGGTGGATGGGACTCTGAGCAATCTGCTCTATTGGAAGATGTCCCTACCCATGGCAGTGGGTTGGAGTAGGTCCCTTCCAACCCAGACTATTCTGATTCATCCCAATAAGCCTGACACTGCTGGGTCCTGGCAGTGAGGGGACAGGCAGGCATCTTCTGAAATGCCCTCTAATGCCCAACATGATGTGCTTTAGGCTTTCCACTGGGCTCACTGCAGAAGTGCATTGAGAAGAAGGGATCAGAAATGCACTGAGCAGGTTTGGGTGCACTGGGATTTCTGTAACCTGGCTGTTGTGTGGGAAGTGGCTCCTAAACAAATATTTCCACAGGCTCAAGTCCCTGAACAGTCTGATTCATACTTGGAAGAAACTCCTCTTTGTTGTTGCCTGAAATCCTTGGCATTTAGATGTGTCTGTTTTGGCTGGTGTCTCTACTGCCGTTACTGCAGGAACTGAGTAGGATGAGCAGGGCCAGGGCTCAGGCTCCTGCTTCACCACCACGTCCCAGCGGGTTTTGTGCTGTGTGTGGGTGAGAAGATCCCCCCAGCTCTGGGGAGATGTCGCAGTGGGGTGCAGGAAGCAGCCCTCAGCCTTCAGCTGCTTCAGCAGCATTGCTGGCCCCAAGCCAATAAACCCCAACAGATCTTGTTCAGTTTGTCTCTTGCCCAAGGACTTCAGACGCCCTCAAATGCTCATCTCATCATAGATGACTTCTGAGGTGGCTCCTGTGGGCAGTAACTCCTCTCTATCAGAGGTTTTTCCTGAGCCCTGAAGCCTCCAGTTGTTGGGTTTTTTTTCCCTTGGTGGGTTACTGTTCACCTGGATTAGTGATTAAGACAGATCTGCTCCTGCCAGAGGAGTTTGACTGAGTGCATTTCTTCTTGCCTTTCTTCGTAGCCAGTAACTGAGCACTCCAGTTAGCACCTACATGTACTCACTGGTGTGCATGTGTGGGTGCCAACACTTGGTATATCTACAGCTAACCATGTCCATTTGCTTTCCCAGGTGGTTACACACATCTCCAGCACAGTGACAGTAGCTCCATGTTCATAAATAGGACAAGAGGAAATGGTCTCAAGTTGAACCAGGGGAGGTTTAGATTGGCTATTATGAAAAAATTCTTCACTGAGAGGGTGGTCAGGCTTTGGAACAGGATGCCCAGGGCAGTGGTGCTCAAAAAAATGTGTGGCTGTGGCACTCAGGGACATGGTTTACTGGGGCTAGCAGTGCTGGGGGAACAGTTTGGACTTGATGACCTTAGAATGCTTTTCCATCTTAATGATTCTTTGATCCTGTGATTCTATACTGTAACTCCAGGCAGCTGTGTCTGTGTGCTAAACATGTTCTGTCAAATCCTTTAGTGAACTTCGAAGCCCTGATCATCGCGATGTCCGTGGTGGGAGGAACCTTCCTTATCATGTTGGGGGTCTGCTGCTGCTGCTGCTGTTGTAAGAAGAAGAGCAAAAAGCAAGTATCAGCCCTGTTTGCTCAGAGCAGCTTTGATACAGCCACATGCTGTTGCAGAACTGAGTGCTGAGCACCGCTAACAGGCTCTTCCGTCTGTCAGGCCAGACAAGGATGATGAGAGAGCAGCCAGGGAGCGGGAGAAGAGGCGGGTACGGCAGGAGGAGAGGTGAGTTTGTACCACAGACCCTCAGAATGATTTGGCTCCTGTCTGTGCCATCAGTTGTGATGCCAGGAGGCATGTGGGGCTCGGCACATGCAGTCAGTGGCTGCTTCAGCCCCAGCTCAAACACGAACCTCATGAAGCAATGTTGTTCTGGGGTGACTTGTGGATGCAGCATCACAGGAAGGATACCTTCAGGAAGTATACTGGGGTGCTGGAGCAGGTCCAGAGAAGAGCAATGAAGCTGGTGAAGGGACTCAAGCACGAGTCCTATGAGGAGAGGCTGAGGGAGCTGGGGTTGGTTAGCCTGGAGGAGGCTCAGGGGAGACCTCATCACTCTCTACAACTCCCTGACAGGAGGTTGTAGCCCGGTGGGTGTCGGTCCCTTCTCCCAGGCAATCATCAGTAGGACAAGAGGGCCCAGTCTTAAACTGTGCCAGGGGAGGTTTAGGTTGGATATTAGGAAGAAATTTTTTACAGAGAGAATAGTCAGACATTGGAATGGGCTGCCCAGGGAGGTGGTGGATTCACCGTCCCTGGAGGTTTTTAAGATGAGAGTGGATGTGGCACTTAGTGCCAAGGTCTGGGAACCATGGCGGAGTTGGATCAAGGGTTGGACTTGATCATCTCAGAGGTCTTTTCCAACCCATTGATTTTTATGATTCTAAGTGTTGTGTATTCGACTCCCTGAGGGCTGCTGACATGTGTTGGGCTCTGGTGGTCCCCAGTGCCTCCAGGAGGTGGGAGGCTGAGCAAACCTAGCAGCCTAGAGCTCCCTTGGTTGGGGAATAAGCAAGGAAGTGTTGCTCTTCTTACTTGGTTTTGTATCACCAGTCACTGATTCATGGCTTGTCTGTTTTCTTCTTGCAGGAGAGCAGAGATGAAATCACGTCATGATGAAATCCGAAGAAAATATGGTACAGTAATGACACGAGTGATTCAAACTAAGCTTTAAATGGAGCAGCCTCAGTAACTGTTCCTTGCCATGTTTACAGCTGTAGATGAGAGCTGGCCAGCAGGGAAAACACAGTCCCTGGTTCCCTTGTCTCAGTGCATTACTGTCTGGGCAAGTGTAGAGATTATGGGGTCATGGTATGTGAGCCCACACAAAAGGACTGTTCCTCCTGGGCAGAGAAGAGGGAGTGTTTAATGCTCCCCAGAACTTGTGTCCCCTGAACTTGCCACATGGGAGAAGTTGATGGGGCTTGACTGGAGGAGAGAAGCAAAAGCTGGGAGACACAGCATGATTGTAATGCTGTTACCCTTCAGGCACAGTAGCCCTGTGGCCAGCAAGTGGCTGGGGAGCCAGTAGTGTGGGCCAGGTAGGAATCAGAATGCCCACAGCTCAGGAGCACAGAGCAGGCACCAATCCCACCACAGAGCTGGTCTGCTGTGCTGGCAGGAGGCAGCTCAGTGCCCTGGAGATGAGAGTGCACAGCCTCCCTCCTGGGGCTGGACTGGCATTCAGGTCCATCATGATTAGACCAGGTGCAGACCTGCCAGAAGTCTTGGAAGGAAGCAGGGACCAGCCAGTTGCTCAGAGCCAGTGGAGGGGTCTCTCCAGCCTGCCCTTTGGGGAGCTGTGGGGGCTCTGCCAGGGTCTGGTCATGGAACAGGGAGCAGTTGGGCTCATGCATGCTGCACTTTGTGGTCTCTGGCTTTGGCAGGGCAGGGCTGTAGGGAAAGCTGAAGACCCTTCCTCTGCCTGCAGCTGCTGCCTGCTGCAAGTCCAGGATGGGCAGGAGATCCAGGGGCTTCTGGATGGGCTGGCTTCTCCAGGGGAGGAAAAGCAGGCAAAGTTGTGCCTGAAGGAGCTCTTGGTGGGCGAAGCACCTGCCTGTGGAAGAGCTGTGCTCTGGGACTGTCTTGGCATGTCAGGACTCTGTCTTGCTGCAGCCTGACCCTAGAGTTTGCAATCTTCTCCTTTCTGGCTGTTCTTCCTCAAAAGTGTTGGGCCGGGAAGGCAGACAACAGAGTGGCACAGAGGCTCATTGCTGGCCCTGAAGTTAGCCCGATACCCTGCCTTGCTGTCTCCAGTCTGGATGCAGGAGAAGTAGAGCAACTCTAAAACCAGTTTTAATTTGGGTCTGGGCTCTCTGCTTGTCTGACAGAAGGGGTTTCCAGAGGGAGTGCTCTGGAAAATTAGTCATGCTGCTTTACCTGGACTCTACATGGACTGCCTAGGAGAGGAGTTTGCCATCAGGCCGAGCTTCTTAATGGTGCCTCTTCTTGTGCAGAAGAGGAGAGTGAATTAGTGCTGACTGTGTGCTCAGCTCAAGTAAGAGGAGGTCTTTTAGGAGGACTGCTGGATGATGCACAAATGACAGAGCTGTTACCAAGAACTGGGTTTCCCACTGGCCATGACAAGCTGTTGTCTAAATGAATCTCTCCTCTCTTCTAGGCCTGTTCAAGGAAGAGAACCCTTATGCAAAATTTGAGAATTAGCATCTCCAGACCTACCGACCCCAGTGAACAGTGCCTTCTGCAGAGCCAAAAATCTCCAGGTTTCCCCAACTATCAGGAGACCACCACTTCAGATGCCACAGAGGATGAGCCAAATGCTTGGTGGCACCATTGTCCCCACTCTGGATGCTCGATTTGCCCAGAGCTTTGCTCTTGCCCTGCTGGTGCAAGAAAAAATGGCGGCAATACCAGACAATGGCACATTTCTTCTCACTCACCCCTGGGGTGGTTGCGGGATCCAAAGCAATGCAAGCAACAGCTGTTGTCCCTGGCCAAGGGCAAAAGCCACCTCTCACATCTCCCTTGCTCCTGCCACGCCAAATACACTTCATGCACACAGAGCCAGACTCTTCTGTTTGCCTATTCTTTCTCTCTTTTTTTTTTTTTTTTTCTTTTCTAGTATATGCAAAAGCAAGCAAGGGTTTCCTGATTTAGGGGTCAGCAGGAGGCCTTGGCTGTCACTCCAGGTGCCTGCATTTATCCCAGCACACTAGCATTCCTCTCAAAGAGCACAAGTTTCTGGTAATCTGGGGCTTCCAGGAGGAAGGTCCCACATGAACCTTCTCACTTGCAACTAATCTGGGGAAATGCCCCAACTCTCCTACCTCTCTGTGCCTTTCTAGGAAGGTGGCCTTGGGCTCAATGGCCACAGCTCTTAGCAATACTTTAGTTTTCAAATGCATTTACAATATGTTCACTCTATATTAAACTGATTCGATTACTATCCTGGTCTGAAAGAGTTTAATTCTGTTATCACAGCAGGCACAGGTTGGCAGTGATGGCTGATGGAGTCATCACTATTGCATGGCTCTGACTCATCGGGGGTAGCTAGAGAAGGCAGAAGCAAGGCTGTCTTGGGCTTTTGCTGGGCTTGAAAAGAAGAGTATTCATGGAGATGTTTAGGTGTCAGGAAAAGCTTGAGATGCGAGTAATGCTGCTCTCTAAGGAAGGAGCTGGGTCTTCCAGCAAGAGTGTGGCCTGTGTCCGGTGGCACTCCTGGGAGAGAGCCCTTGTCTGGGTGGGGTGACCTGGGGGTTCCTGGCAGCTGTGGGCACAGACTGAACTCTGAGCTGTGTCAGGGACCTGG
>JAYRBT010000010.1:21472974-21500266 GCA_036023395.1 Myiotriccus ornatus | reverse complement strand
GGGTCCCTCCTTGCAGGGGCTCCCCCAGCAGCGCCAGCTTCCCACCCTGCCGCCTCCTCACCCAGGGCCCCTGGGCTGGGCCGGCCTGGAGACCGCGGGCGGGCTGTGCTTTGGGGCTGGCAGGCTTGTGGTCCTGCCTGCTTCACTCCCAGGGGATGCCATGGGGCGGGGAAAGGGCATTCCGGGGAGTATCTCGGGGCTGCCCCGGGCAGTTCCCAAGGCCCCGGCGGGGTAACCCGTGCCGGTCTCGCACAGCGCTCCCGTGCGGTGCCGCCGGGAAACGCCTCGGCTCGGCCCCGCCCCCTCGTGACGCACTTCGGGGAGAGGCCGCCAGGGGAGGCCCCGGTGACCTCCCCTTGCTCACGTGATCAAGGGGCGGAGCCTAATGGGCGGGCGGGCGGAGCGGGGGCGCGGCCGAGGTGCGCGCGGCTGGAGGGGGCGTGTCCCCCAGCCCTGTCTGAGGAGAGGCCTCGCGTGAGGCGCGGGCGGGGCGGGGCCGGAGGAGCGGGGACGGCCGGGCTGCCCTGACCTGCCGGGCTGCCCTGGCCGGCCGCTGAACCCGGCGCGCCCTGTCGTTTCCCATCCAGGAAGGCGTGTAGAGAACGAGCAGATCAGCCTGAAAGCTGCGGGGCAGGACGGCTCCGTGGTGCAGTTCAAAATGAAGCGGCTCGCCCCACTGGGCGAGCTCATGCAGGCGTGCTGCGGGCGGCGGGGAGGCACCCACCCCGTGCTCCCCGGGCAAGGGTCCCCTCGCTGCTTCCCTGCCCGGAGCGTGGAACGTGCCGGTGCGGCGGGGTGAGCGTATTCAGGCGTGTGGGAGGGCGAGGAGTTGGGATGCTGGCAGCTTCTCGGTGTGTTCTTCTCGGAGAGTGGACGTTGCCTTTAGCTCCTCCTGTGTTCCCTGATGTCCCGGGGCAGCGTTACCAGGCTTCCTCCAGTTCTGATCCTGGCCCTGAGACAATTCGCTAATCCTCAGTCCTGTTATCTCTGAAAACTTCATCAACTTTGAGTGCATTTTCTGTTTGGAAAATGGCACAAAACAAATTCCTCCCTCCCACAGCTTCCTCGTGGGCTTTTTTTCCTTCTCCCTTCCCATGTCTCTCCCACTGCTCAATGCAGCTGGGACTGCTGTGTTTGCAGGTGTTTATTGGCTGCTCCTTGTCGGAGGCTGTTCCTTGGTGCCTTTCTGAACTGAACAGGAGAGGGAAGTAGCCCCACCATCCCAGTTCCTGAGCCCAGAGCCCTCCATGCCTCTGCTCTACACAGAGAAGAGGGTGGGGATGCAAATGGCTTTGGAAGTGGAGTTTGCCAGTGTTTCCCCTCATCTCTTACTAGCAGGACGCTTTCTTATTCAGACTTTACATGTTGCCCTGTTCTGTGCCTGCTGCATCCTGACACCTCTCTGCTTGGGAAGGAGAGGTGAATATTTTGGGTTTTGGAGTAGTGCATGGAGTTTTAGTAATCCTTTGGCTCTGTGTGTGACAGAAGTATGAATCACACAAGGATTTCCAAGGATTTGAGAGGGCAGAGCAGTCCTCAGTCCCTAAGGCAGGGATTAAAGACTTCTCATGTGATAAAACTGTCAAAACAGGATTCAGTTGAGTGTTAACTCGGGTTTTAAGTGCAATATAAACTTACCAACATTCAGTCTTCTTCAGTGTAGACAAGGAGACAGGTATGCTCTTGTATTTGTCCTGATGATTAAATTTAAATCATAGACCCACAGGATGGTTTGGGTTGGAAGGAACCTTAGAGCCCATTGCGTTCCAAACCCCTGCCGTGGGCAGGGACACCTTCCAGTATCTCAGGTTGCTCCAAGCCCTGTCCATCCTGGCCTTGGACACTTCCAGGGATGGGGCAGCCACAGTTTCTCTGGGCAACCTATGCTAGGGCTTCCCCACCCTCACAGGGAAGAACTTCTTCCTAATATCTAACCTAAGCCTACTCTCTGTCAGTTTGAATCCATTCCTCCTTGTCATTTGAGTGTTAATTTTAACATTTGTTCTGACAGTAAATCCATGAATACTTAGTTTGGATTTGGAAACACAAGCGTGGTTACTCATGTTAATTACTTTGTACTTGCAGGGCTTGTCAATGAGGCAGATTAGATTCTGGTTTGATGGACAACCAGTTAAGGAAGCAGACACACCTGCACAGGTATGAAAAACACACTTACTACAAATTGCTACACACATGTTCTGATGTCTGTGTGATGATCAAAGCGCTTGAAATCAAAACGATCCTGATACAGTTGCTCTGAGTTTAGCATGTTCCAAGTATTCTGTTCAGGGTGACTGGCGGAAAGTATTTAATTTGTTAATTAATTAAAGTTATCCCTGAAGTGCTCTATTGCTGTTTAGGAGCAGAAAGCCAAGTGCTTTTGTCACCATGTGTCTTTCAAGTTTTCTGTATTACTTCTAATGTCCATATTTCTAAAATGTTAAAATAATTCCCGTGTTACTCCCACAGCTAGAGATGGAAGATGAAGACACGATCGACGTGTTCCAGCAGCAGACAGGTGGAGGGTGCTGAGACACGGCATCCTTTGGAGGAGTTTCAGGATCCTCATCCCACTTGACTTGCCCATCTGTCCTTGGATTTGCTATTTTAATAGTGAACAAATGAACGTTCCAATCACACGGGGCTCTTTGAAACTTTAGAGGACGTTTACCGAAGTTGCTTGTTGTCTTTGACATTCTGTGCGCGCAATTCAAAACAGTATCTGCAGGGATGGATCAGTGTTTGTAGTGGGCCAGTTTGATTTAAGTTCAGATTAAGTTGTGTATTGTCTCTGCTGTTCTTTCTCTTTTTTTTAAATTTTTTTTTACTATAGTTTTTTTTCTTTCTTTAAACCTGCGGCCTGAACATTTATCCATGTGTTGGGACATGGAGCGTTCATTCCTGGCTCTGGTCAGTCTTGTGCCTCTGTTTAACTCAAACTATGTAAATCAGTGTATTTACATGAAACAATGCTTAGGGTAAGAGTTCAAATACTGCAGGTTTACATGTGTTTTGTCCTGTTATGATAAAGTTGTCCAAAATAAACTTTTTTTATGCAGAAATGAGCTTATTTTTTTTGTGTCTTCAATTATTGCAGAACTGGAGGTGGCAGGGCAGTTGATCTAAAACCAATGCTCGTGATAGAGCAGTGGTGTTTTTTTGTTGTAGAAGCTTATAAAAATCCCACTGCTGACATTCCAGCCGTTTGCCAAGTGCCAGGCAGCACCTGTCCCTTTCTCCTGCTCCCTTAATTTAGACTCTGTTTCGCCCCGGGTACTAGAAGTCTGCAGCCTCAGGTTCCTTTTCAAGACTTGTTTTTGGTAGATAAACTTGATAAATGAAGGGGAAAAAAACCCCACCTTTCAATGTTACCAAACCGTGCAGAAGAGCAGGCGTGCAGAAGAGTGGGTGAACAAGGAGAGAGGTGTCTTCAAAACAATAATCTGCTCTCCTGTCACCCTAACCTTGCCGAAGTTTAATGATTTGTGTGGTGGTTTGGGCTGCGCGGAGCCTGTTCCGGGGGAATTTTAACTCGGGCTGTCCTGCTGCTCCATCGGATTCACACCAGCCTTTTCTCTTTCCATTTGGCCGCGTTAGATCTGCTCCCGCTTGTAGGAATCTCGCTGGAAGGGCGCGCATTTCCTTTTTCGCGTTGCTGTTGGTGGGCTGGGGCGGGACATCCCGCGGATCCCGTTGTCTGGTCCTGGATTTGTACGCTGGCGTGTCACCCTTTGCCGCTGCACACGGCGAATCCAGCCTGGGAGTCGCGCTCCCGCCTCGTGCTCTCCGTGGCCCTGTCCCGGCTGGAAGGGCACGTGCGGGAGCCGCTCCAGGCACGTCCTGCACAAAATCCCCCTGGGAGGCGGCGGCGTTGCCGCACAGCCCCCGCTCCGTGGGGCGGTTGGCCGCACAATGCGGCGCTTTGCGTATTTCCCTCTCTCCCACCCCGGCGGAGCGGCTGCCGCGTTCCCGCCGTTTCCCGCAGACTCGCCCACGGGAGCGGGAATTCCCGGTGCGCTCCTGGGCACGCCGGCCCTCCCGCTGGAGGACTGGGCGCTACCATAGAGGCGCGGCCGGCGGGATAGAGCGCCTCCCCCCCCCCGTCCCCACCGCCGGGCGCTCTGGCCGCGTACCCGGAAGCGGCGGCGGGGCCGCGCCATGGCGGGGACGGCGCTGAAGCGGCTCATGGCCGAGTACAAGCGTGAGTCGCGCTCCCTCGGCCCCCCGCGCCGCCCCTCCCGCCGGGATCCTGCCCAGAGCCCGGGACGGCCCGCGGGGCGGCGGCAAGCCAGGCCAGGCCCCGGGCCTTCCTGCCCGTGCCCCGTCAGCTGCAGGGCCCTCCCCTTGTCCGTCCAGAGTCCCCGGGGGGGGCGGTGAGGGGCACCGGGCACGGGGCGCCGCGGGCTTTGGGGAGCAGCTATGGGGAAGGGGGGCATGCCCGGCACCGCCGCCCCCTCTCGCAGGTGGGACACAGCCTTTTGCACCGGGACACGGGGGGCGGGTGACACATGTGGGACTCCGCGGCTCCGGGAGCTTAGTCGTGGGCGAGGCTGGGAACCCTGGGCAAGTGGCCAGTTACTTTGATGCTTTTCCCTGTTAAATTTTTCAGATGTGTTAAGTCTCTGTTGCAGAGCTTTGTTATCTCAAAGATAATTAGAGGTGTTTGACAGGATAGGCACCTTCTAGTTGCGGCTGCCCCATCCCTGGAAGTGTTCAAAGCCAGGCTGGATGGGGCTTGGAGCAACCTGGCGTAGTGGAAGGTGTCCCTGCCCATGGCAGGTGTGTGGAACAAGATGATCTTTAAAGTTCCTTCCAATCCAAACACCAAACAGTTCTGGGATTTTGTCCTTAACGAAAGTGGAGTGGTTAGTAAGAGCATTTAAATTCGAATTTAGTGATCAAGGACATAGACTTGTTCGTTTGTTTAAAAATCAGCGTGAGACGTGACTTGCAGGAGGTGGAGAGCAGTGATCCAGACCAGCAGTCCCACAGGGAACAGGGTTCCTCTGGGAATCCCACTTCTGGGATGGATCATCTGCTCCCTGGTGAGCTTGAGAGGTGTCCAAAGGTGCCTTTTGTTGGCAAGAAATATTTGTTTAGCTCCTTGCTTTTGAGCTCTGATGCTCTGCCTTTTTCTTTATTATGGCAAGGAATTAAAATGGAGAAATGAAGTGTTTGGTGGGAAAGGAGGGAGCTGGGCTTTAAGAACTGTTCTCCTGCTCCAGGGAACTTACTGCGCTCCCCAGGCTGTACAGGGACTGGGAGTTGTTTCTCTCTCTGCCATGGTTCAGTGGAAGATTCCAGCCTGTGTAAAATAGAGTATTTATAGACACACGTTCCCTGCCAACACAGTGCCTGTTCCCAGGCCGCTCTGCAGAGCACGGGTCTCTGAGCTGAGCTGTCTCACAGGGGTTTGGGGGCCAGGCCCCCCCTGCTCGGGGGGTGACACTGACAGCTGGGGGTGGTGGGCGAGCCCCGCGGGTGTGTGGGCAAAGCCTGTGCTGACCGTGCGTGTCCTAGAAATCTGCATTTTCCGTTGTGATCCAGAGGCACTGACCTGAAAAACAACCACAGAAAGACTTGTCTCTGCTTCTGTCTGTTCTCTCGCATCAATCCCCTCAATCCCAAAAAGCATTTTTGATCTTTCGTTATTCAGAGGCTCAGAGATCTGACTGAGGTGTTTTGTATGAATGAAATCTTTAGGGGAAAAAATTATATTCAAGGGCATCAGAAAAATTACTTAGTGCCACGGGCAGACACGAGGTGAATCTTTGCCTCGTTTCCCAGAGTAACAGTAGCCAGGAACTGAGATGTTTGTTCTGTGATCTGCCTTTAGAAACACTTCCTCACCTCCAATAAAACACAGTATTGTAAAAAATTTAATGTGACTAATTGCATAGTGCTTTGAATTCTGGAAACCCGAGTTGCAGCAGTGCAGTTTATCCAGACGTTCCAGTGTCTGTTGCTGCCTGGATTTCCCTGTGCTGCATCTGCCTTTTACGGGTTGTTATTTTCCTTTAGCACATCAAACCCCAGAATCAAGCCGGACTTAACCCCCTCCCCTACTGTTTCACAAAAGGCTGGCAGCGAGTCGTAGCTCTTCAGAAGCTCTCATGCCCTGTGCAGATTTTCAGCAAAAGTTATTTTGAAGAATAGAAACAGTTCCTGATCAGGAGCAGTTCTGCTGCCTCTTTTTGCAGTAAAAGAGCAAGCCCCGCCTTGAGACAGGGCTGTAGTCTGACGTTCAGCTTTGTGTGAACTTTCCATTCCCCCCTGGTGATGTGTGTTGCTGGTGTGGATGCAGGCACTGGGTGTTTTTTAGCATGAAGAAGGTTTTCAGTGCCCCCCTCCCGGCTGCCCCACTTGGATGACATCTCATACGTGTCTTTGTAGAAATTTGTGAACACAATCCTTTACTTTCCCTCCTTCTCCTTTCTGTCTCTTCTTTTTAGTTACTTTTAGTCCTGACAGAGGTGTTTGGCAGTCAGTCCCTTGCTGGTGGATGTATTTTACTCGCCAGACTAACAATTCCTTCCTTTTTCAGTTTTGGTCTTTGGTCTTTGATTTTCTCTGTGCATGTGCGTGAACGTTTAAATCTTTATTTAAAATGTATTTATTGTTGCCTTCTGTGAAAAATGCTTGACACTGTGAGAAGTTTCCACCTGTCGGAGCCCAAATGCATTATTCATTTTGCAAGAGGCTGTGAAATTGCTCTGGTTTTCTTTTGTTTTGAAAAAGAAGGGGGCGGTGACTGTGGGCAGCCACATGATACGGATTCATTTTTTTGTCCTCATTTAGATCTTTGTGTGCATGTTTGGCTTTTTGCTGCCTTATATTTATTATCCACTCTGCCAGAACTGATTTGGCTAAAGCTTTCAAAAAAATAAGTTATAAAAAAGGCCATTATTTTTACTAGTCTGTGCGGTTTTGTCTGTTATTTTTACAGAGTTTGTTGTTAATTCTAGATGTGTAATAGTGTTAGGACCTGACATCAGCAGCAGCTTGTATTTATGAGAGTTTATAAGAGATGGAAAGTTTACTGCTTCCTGGCTGCAAGATCTTGAAGATATCTTACGCTGGCTGAAATTTCAAATCTAAAATGGGTTACTTTGGAAGAATTAAGTCAGATCTCTAGAGACCTGAGAACTGTTGTGTCTGGTTGTATGCCCTATATTTCCTTCCTGGTACAAACAGGCAACAGAGCAATAAATTGTAATGCCAACAGGTATCTTTGGGAGTGCTGTCGGGTTAAAAATACGAGATTTATGTTGTGAGATTTGAGAACTCACAGAAATAATGCATCTTCTGAACCCGGCACCGCTTCAGTGAGTACTTGCCATCCTTATTGCTTGGGAAGAGTTCTGTGGAGGCAGAAGAAAACTGACCGTTTTCAAGTATCTCAGTCCAGATGCTTTCAGATACTGCAATGAGCACACGCTTAATGTTTCCCCAGTGCTGGGCTTTTAATCCCCTTGGGGGTACCTAAATAGGTGCAGTTTTTAGAAAACATACTTGCTGAACTTCTCCTATCAGGATGTGATGCGTCTCTTTATTAAGACCTTTAACAAGAAGGTGTGTTTTCAGTTTTCCTGAGAACCATCTCCAAGGTGGAATTGGCTGATAATGACTCCACAAAGAGCAGTGAAATGAAGAGGTGTTGATTGTGCACCAAACCTGTCCAACAGAAGCATCACCGTTCTGTAGTGTCAGCTGTTTTGAGCTTACAAGCAGCGACTTTCCTGACTTTCTCCTTTATCTCTTTCAAAGCCGATTCCTCTCTTGGCTTGCTGTTCTTTTCTTTTTTTTTTTTTTTTTTTTTTTTTTTTTTGCAAATTAAGTCGTCCTCCCACCTCTCGGAACCTCTTAATAGGACGTTTCTTCTCGTGCTGTACTCTGTAGGAAGCCGAGACTCTGGAATAAAACTCCTTAACACCAAGTAGTATTAAGAAGCAGGTTTTACTTTATTACAGCCCTGCATGCAGGGGGGATAACTCCTCCTAACGTTCATGCTTGGCTCCAGGTGGTATTTATTAGCCAGAAGTATCCATACCAGTTCTATAGGTGGTTATAGAACCCCACGATCTCGCACGAATGGGGTTTTCTTCACAATGGTGTCTTTAGGGACCTCTGCTTGTCTTCTGTCCATGGTGTTGTTTTTCACCCTGGTTATGTGAGCTGGGCAACATGTTTCTGAACTGACTGGGTTGGGCTGGTTTGACTTGTTACAGAGCTCTCAACTTTCAGCAATCGTTTCTTTGACCACCATTTCTGTGTAAGCGATTTACAATAGGAACCCAAGGCTTGCCTAGAGGGAGGGAGCTCCCTGGGCATACCGGGAGGCTGCTTTATCCCACGATCTTGCTGGTGGCAACTCTGGTAATTAGCACCTTGTAAAATGTCAGCATTTGATTGTTCAGGGGCTGGATGGGGCCCTGAGCAGCCTTGTCTTGTGGGTGGCATCCCTGCCTATCTCAGGAGGTGGAACTTGATAAACATTAAGGTACTTCCGACCCAAACTCTTCTTTGCCTGCCCCAAAGAGGTAGCTGCTGCATCAAGTTTGGGCAAGCTGCCTCTTTACAGTAGCAGGTGTAGCTTCAGGATCTGTATTTTCCCTGTCAGTGCCTTCTGTTGGATACTATCCATGCTCAGCGTGGGTAGAGGGCTCAGCTCCTCGCTATCCAAAGAGCAGTGGAACAGAGGAAGGGTCTGGAGCACAACTCTCATGAGGAGCGGCGGGGGGGGCTCAGCCTGGAGAAAAGGAGGCTCAGGAAGGCCCTTCTTGCTCTCTGCAACTCCCTGACAGGAGGGTGGAGCCAGGTGGGAGTCAGGCTCTGCTCCCAGGGAACAACAGCGTCAGGTAGCACCAGGGGAGGTTTGGATTGGATATTAGAGAAAATCTCTTCACTGAGGGAGACTGTTTGGCTTAGCTGGTCTGTCAAAGTCATTCCGCATTTGATCAGATCATTTGTTTTAGCCTTTCACTGCTTTTTGCTGCTCATGTTTAAATAATTGGAAAAACTCCCCCCTGACATTACATTTTTTAAGGCTCTGGTGAGCCTGAAGCAGCTGATGCTGTGTCAGATCCCAGCAGTTCATGCTGTGCAGCTCCAAAAACTGCTTCGAGTTTCCCTGTGAGCAGCTCTAGAGAAATCACTGGGTAGGATGTGACCATCCCTGTGGAAAAGAGGTTTTTCCTTTCTCAGTGGCCAGCTGTAGCAGCAGCCACTCAAAATCAAACCTCCTGTGGCCTTGACTGCCCAGTTCCTGCTTTGCCTGATCCTTAAGAATGGAAACCTTTTTCTCCAAGGGGAGAGCTGAGCAAGGAAGTGGAGAATTGAACCTATGATCTCATGAAGACACTTTGCTCTGTGGGCTTTCACCCATTGCCCCGGTTTTCATTGGACTGGAGAGCTGTATGACACACCTGCTTGGCTGCACCACAGGGGATACACAGGTGCTGCCGGCTTTTCCAAGGAAATCATGGGAAACATCAGAGGGATTTTCTTAGAGAGAGCCACAAGATGGAGCAAAATGATTCCGGGAGCTCCTGGGTTTGACATCTCCCTCTTTCTGTCTAAAAGCATCAACAACAAAAGATGGAGACCCACTCTGAAGCTGGAAAAACCTGTCTCTGAATGTCAGGACATTGTGGGAAACCTTAAGGCTCAGTTTCAGTCTGGGGCTTCTGGGCTTTGGAACTTCAGAGAGGGCTGTGCCAAGGTTAAGGGCAGTGAACAGGAGAGTTTTGCGGTCCCTCCTGTCAGTGCATTTTGGCACATTTTTGAATCCTACAGTAAAGGAGCTGTTCTAAGACAGAAGTGTGTTCCATGCAGCAGTTTTCACCTACAACCTAACAGAAATTAGGTCAGTCATTTTATTTACTGGTTTGTGACTTCCCATATTGCCTAGGTCCGTGTTCCTCTCGTTTTCCTGCGTTGGGAAGGAGCGCGGTGGTTCTTGTGGCTGTGTTCCGTGTAACAGGCCACTGGTGTTCCACAGGCCATCCGTTAGGAAACACTGTGCTGGATAAGCAGCTGGGAGTGTCACCTCGTGCCACCAGTCCTACTGGCTGCCCCGCCAGCACTGTGGGGCTGGTGTTGAACCCCCAGGACTGCAGGCCGCTGGTTGCCTGCGTGCAGCTGAACTCTGTGCCTCACTTGCTGCTGCCGCCCTGCAGGACATCAGAAACTGGAAGTTGATAGTCATTCCACTAAACAGGATAAAAGCTGGTTGTTCTTTTATCAGCACGTGGGGTTGCTGGGCTTCCCCAGGCTTGAAATGAGGGGTGGGGAGATAATGCTGGAGATTATTGTGTGAATGTCTCTGCTTCTCCTGCTTTCGTGTCACTCTGGGTTTTGTACTGAAGGGCATCAAACCTGAATGGGTGCAGAGAGGTCACGGTAATACAACCCCTTTGCAGGCTGTTGAGTTTGTACCTGCAGATACCTCAGAGGTCCAAGAGGGGGATGTTTCTCAGGCTCTGTGGAAAGAGTTTTTGTTTTCCTTCTCATTTTTAAATTGCTGCCCCTGGGAAGATAGCGGACTCAATGATCCTAGAGGTCTTTTTCAACCTAAACAATTTTGTGATTCTAAGACTAATTCTGGGAGGCTGAAGAAGCCCCAAAGTGCCAGATAATTTTGTCTAGAAAACTTGTCTTGCGTAAAGCAGTTAAATGGTCAGCAGTGGGATCCTGGGCCTTCTGGATGTGAAGTTTCGCTCAGTGAAGCGTGGCCGGGAGATTCCTCCCGTGGTATCCTCAAGCTGCTCTCCAAGGGTGTTTGGTGGTGGGGCCTCTGTGCTGAGCTGTAGGCAAACCAAACGCCACCCAAAATGCTTGGGCTCACAGGTCACTTTAACCTTCCTTGTGTTCCTGTTTTCACAGAGCTGACCCTGAACCCACCCGAAGGGATCGTGGCAGGTGAGGAGCCGAGTGGGGTTTGTGCACTCTGGAGCTGTAACCTTGTGTTCAGGTAGCACTGAGCATTGTTTTGTTTTATTTCACAGGTCCCATGAACGAAGAGAACTTCTTTGAATGGGAAGCCCTGATCATGTGAGTTAATATTGTTTTGTGTCTGAAATCAGCAGTTGCATGCTGTGATTAGCTTCTAGGAGAGCAAGAATGTCAAAAATTACTATTAGTTCTGTATGACATTAGCCTTAGCCTACCATAGGCTGGGAATTCCTTCTCTTGCCTAAACAGGGATTTGGATTTTAACCAGGGTGACAGAGGCAGCATTGATGAGGTGTACAACTTGTAAGCTTGCATATTTTTTCAGGAATCCTCATTCAGGCTCCCTTGGCTATGTGTTACATTTACAAATGCCATTAAGAAACAACAAATTGCTTGTAGGTCACAGACCTCTTGGAACATTGCTTAACTGCGGATGCAGGGCAGATTTTAAATGGAGCAAAATACACAGATTTTTAGTGACAGGAGAAAAAATCAACGTCTAGAATTAATTTACTTACTAGTAATTTTTTTTCTGGAAAAATTGAAAGGTTTTGATCTAAAAAACTGTTCATATTTAAATAAAAAAGTCTTTTGTAATTCTTTACACTTCCTGAATAGGTTGGTGTTGTGAAGAGTACAGTGGTTCTGTACAGAAAGCTTTTCTGCTGGTGAATAGTTTTGATCATGACCTGTTGTGTTTTGGGGGTGGTAAAGACTCCTGAAAAAAGCTGTTTTCTCCCCCTTCCACTCCCCAGCTGATGGGTATGGTTGTTGGTAGCAAAATTAGCCATGAAAAGACAAAATCTTCCTGACCAGTGTCTTACAAGTTGTCCTATCTCTTTCTTGTACTCTTACTCATGCTGTACTTTTGGGAACTCTTGAATACGTGGAATAACTTGTGGTTTTTACAAAATAAAGTTCTAAAATGGTAGAGGAGCAGAGGCCTTTGTCACTCACATCTGACGTTTTATGCAAATGCTACACAATTAAAAGATGAAGAACCTTTAAACCACTAAGTTCATCTTGAATCTGATGGTCTGTTTTTAGGGTAGATCCTGGCTCTGTATTTCAGGATTCCTTTGGTAAGAATTGGTGATTTCCTTTCCTTCAGCCAGGGCTGGGGGGTCCTGGAGGACTCTGGGGGCAGCAGGTGATGGCCATGGCCCCACTCGCTCCGTCCCCACTGTGCTCTGGGCAGGTTTTCCCTGCAACCACCAGTGCTGACTGGTGAGATTCTCAGCTGCCGTGGGTGGCAGAGTTTTCCTTGCTCGGTTTGCTGGGAGTCTGTTGTCCAGGAATGAAAAAAAAGGTTTCTGTCTCTTGGGCTCAGGCACACAACCAACACAAAAGCACCCCGAGCTGTAGCGAATCCCTATTCCACACGGGTTGCGTGGGTGATCCTGCTGTAATGACAAACAGGAGCCTCTGAGTTATTTTAGGCCTTGGTAAGTGGAGGTTTGGATTACCACAGCTTGTTTGCTCACCGATGGGAAGAGCTGGCAAATGCCTCTGCTTATGTGTAGTGATTTCTCTCGGGATAACAGGTTGTGCTTCCTGGTAGCTCAGTCCCCTGAAATTAAACACTTAGCATGGTGTTTTGTTTGGGTTGTTTGTTGCCTGACACCAAAGGTTTTGGCTGCAAGGTCTTATGCTTTCCCTTTCTGCGAGTGGCATAGTCAGCACATGTGCTTTGTAATGTGCCAGATTCCAGGTCAGACAGCTGTACATTGCTGGGAGTGGAAATCCCAGAGGATTTAGTGCAGTTCTTGGAATATTCCTGCGTATTGGTACTTTCTCTTAGCAGAGGTTGTGTGGCTGAGTAGAGCTTTGGTTTAGCCTAGACAGTACTTTTTCATATTTCCTGTAACATTCTTAAAGAACGAAGTTGCTGCTTGCAGACTTGAAAGCCCTTTAAAGTGCTGAGTGTTGAGCTTCAGGTCTTTGTCAGCATAAAATGAGAGGCGGAGGAGGTGCTTTCATTTTGGTTTCTATATTGTGTGTGTGTCATAATCAAGTTATATTTTAAGATCTGCTCAATTCTGAAGCTGTGGTACAATAGAAACATGTTTACCCTAAACACGTTTGGTTGCTTTCATCTCTTTACAAGCCCTGTTAGTAGCAGTGTTTGCATACCTTTGGAAAGCAAGCTACACGTCTTGTTTGTATTTGTGGTGATCTCTTCCAGCGTTTTGTGATCTCAAATGTGCTGTATGAGATTCTGGGAATGAGAGGTGGGCAGATGAGGAAATTAGAGTAAAGCTGGCTTCAGATTTTCAGACAGATGATGTGCAAAATCTAACGTGATAGTGAAAAGAACAGAATACTTTTTTCCTTCACTCAATTTATATAAAGCTAGTGCACATGTAATGGCAAATAAATTAAAACAAAAGAGACCTAGGAGAGAAAAGACACCTCTCATTTATCAGTTCAGAGGTGGGTTGGGTAATGTTACACAGATTGATGTAAGAACTTGGCTCAGAGATAAAATAATGTCTTTTTAAATAGTGGAAATAATAATTTGTATTTCCAGTGTTCTTGCCCGCAGCGGCAGTGCTGGAGGAATGTGAGACATATAAATGTTAAGGCTGTATTGACATGTCTGAAGGACAGAACAGCTCTTACCCTCCCAAAATGAGTGTAATAGATCAAGAGCTGAAAATACCGTGTGGAAACCTTCCTGAACAGCAGGGGTGGGGAGTATTTCTGAAAGTCAGACCTTTGCAACAGCATTTCAGGAGAGTTTGCCTTATGCTGCTCAATTCCTTAGCGCAGTCTGAGGTCCTTCAGGCTGTCTCGTGTTTGTGGATTTCATGTTTCAAGGCCGAGTTTTGCCCTCTCTGGTTGCCATGTACAAGTATGTGTTGCTGTTACAGTTTATCCGCAAAAGACACAAAACCATACTATTGTTAAGAACTTTATTAGCCTAAATATTGCTTGAAAACTAAACAATATCAGTTGAAGTCAACTTTTCAAAAAGCTGCCTAGAAAGGTAATTAGATCTATAAATTACGCTTATGACTTTTGTCTCCATTCCTCTTTTGGGCATCTGGTGATTGTGGGGTTTGGTCTTTTTCCAGTTATCTTTTTACAAATAAGCCATTTACAAATGTATTTGAAGCTGTGATTATAGAATTAAGAATCACAGAATCACTGAGGTTGGAAAAGACTTCGAAGACCATCACGTCCAACCTTTCCCCTAGCACTGCCAAATCCACCACTAAACCATGTCCCCATGTGCCACATCTCTGTGTTTTTGAACACTTTCAGGGATGGTGACTCCAACACTGCGCTGGACAGCCTGTGCCAGTGCCTCGCCACCCTTTCAGGGAAGAAATTTTCCCTAATATCCAATCTAAACCTCCACTGCACGACTTTAGGCCATTTCCTCTTGTCCTCTCTCTTGTTGCCTGGGAGCAGAGCCCAACCCCCACTTGACTTGACCTTCCCGTCAGGGAGTTGTAAAGAGCAAGAAAGTCCCCCCTGAGCCTCCTTTTCTCCAGACTAAACAATCCCCATGAGCTGTCCTTGTCAGGGCACTTTTCCCTCTTATTTTGGCGGATACCCACCACCCTTTTCTGTCCCTTGCCTGAGTAATAGCCAGTTCATGGACGTCAGAGTTTCTCATTTTCCTGCTTTAAGTCAACTTTGGAATCACTGCAGAGCAGGAGTGTGATTGCAGAAGCTGCCTCGCTCTTACCTCCCAGGCCCTGCCGATGTCCTTTTTGAGCCAAAAGTGATGCTGTTAAGTTCAAATGCTGAGTGTTTTGTAGCTGCAAATGCTGTCTTGGATTAACTTTAATAATTTCTTTGAAGTTGATCCTGGCAGCGCTGAGTGGCTAAAACAAAAGCAGGGCCGAAAATGGAGTGTGTTGGGTTGAGCCTATTTGACAGAAGAGCCCTCAAGGCTGTGAGTTTGCTCTCAAAACAGAACCTAAGACACCCACCAGCTTTTCAATGCCTGTATGTACATACTCTCAGAAGTTCAACAATAAGCCTTTAAAATGCAGCTGGAATTAAAATGGTCATGAAAAAAATGCATTCAGTTTACTCTCAGATGTGAATTGAATCCCAACTAAAGTTAGGGAAAAGGCCGGAAAGGGAACAAAGTGGTTGAGACAATTTAGCTTTGATTCTTGCAGAATGTTGATGCTTTTCTCTTATCTTACCTGTCAGTGTCAATGTTCAGGTTTAAATCACATAATTCTTACGTTTATCTACCAGCCAAGTCTTTTGAGTCCCAAAGTTTGAGTGTGAGTCTCGTAAGGCTTTAGGATTTGCTGCTCTCGGTTTTCTTTTTCTCTAGGTTATCAATTGCAGTCTTAACTGTTAGGAATCCTTGAACTTTTAATGTTCTTTCTGGCATGGAGAATGGGGATTGGGAGGGGGAAAGGCATGAATGTATTTCTAAACCTTATTTCCCAGACAGCAGAACCTTTGTTTGAAGGACTTTTACTAAATATATGAGGTTTCCCCGGCTATGATTTTCGGTGCAGAAGCTTATTTCGTCATCTTTCCAATCAAGGGAAATCATGTTTGTGTTACAACTTCCAGATGTTTCATCAAGTTTGAATAAATCATGGCTAATAAACTTTTTTTTTCTGCTCACTTTTCAAAAGTGTTTTGTGTAGTCAGGGTAGAATAATTGTTTTCATGTTCTCGATTGCACTTTGAACTAGATGCTGAACACAATAAGGAAATGTTTCTACAAGAACCCTGATGAAGACATTTTTTCTCCACATACACTCGAGGGAGGGCAAACTCAATACCTGAAGTCTGCAAAGACACATTGTTGTCCTACATCTCATCTGGCAATTATGGTCTCAGAGCTCTGTTTTTATTTTTACAAACCCTTGCTGTGTTTTCTGCATCAGACAGCGATAAATGTTTGTGTGGTTGTTCTTGATAGTGGCAGTTGGGATCTCTGTGGGATTTACCATTTATTTTTGAGCTGCAGCGTTTGACATCTCTGTCTTGTGCAGCATAACAGTATCTTCAAAGGCAGAGGAGTCCCACACCTGCCTCGGCTTTCTCTTGACGTGCAGACGCTCAAATCCTGGAACATGCCTTGGAGCCAGATACTCCAATTATATCCAGACACACCCTGCTAATTAAACAGTGTTGTGACCTTCCTAGTAATTTAGTGTGCAAGCTTTGATTTCCCCCTTGCCTCCCAAGCCTTGTATTTGGATTTAAGTTTATGAGGTGTGGGGTAAGAGCACGTTAACTCTTTGTTTCCTGGAGAAGATGATCTAACTGAAGCTTTGGATGTCTCATTTAGATAAGAATCTGGGTGAAAGAGCTGTTTAAAACTGGTTTAAAAAATGTTTTGCCTGTTTCTAGGGGTCCTGAAGACACCTGTTTTGAGTATGGGGTTTTCCCTGCTATCCTGAGCTTTCCACTCGACTACCCGTTGAGTCCTCCGAAGATGAGGTTCACGTGCGAGATGTTCCATCCCAACAGTGAGTCTGATGCAGCAGGATGCACGGGGGAGTGGGTTGCTTGTGCACTTTAAAAACAAATTTTTACAGCAGGAATGCTGGTGCCCTTCCTGAGGGTGGTTCTTTCCCTTTCCAACCTAGGCCATACAGTAGTAGGAGCATTCAGCTGTCCAGTTTTTCTCTGGTTTAGGTTCCTTTTCTGTTCATCACATTACTCCCTGTGAACCTTTTGCTCCTTAACAATCCAGTAAGGATTCCAAAACATTCACTGCCTTTAAGATAATTCTGGGAATACTTGTAACTATTGGATAAGGCTAAATCTAAAGCTGAATCTTCTATACATATGTGAGATATTGTGAATTATACAGGCTCTTTCCAGTCATAGAATCATAGAATATGCTGAGTTGGAAGTGACCTATCAGGATCATCAAGTCCAACTCCTGGCCCTGTGCAGGACACCCCAGGAATCACACCATGTGCCTGAGAACATTGTCCAAATGCTTCTTGAACTCAGTCTTGCTCTGTGGCTTGCATTTAGGTAGTTTGGTGCTAATTTAATGAGTGAAATGTTGTTCATGTTCACCAAAGTGTGGGTGCAGCTTTATTAGGCAGCATGAAGTCACAGGTTTGTTTAAAATTGCTGATGGGATCTTTCTGAAATACAGAGTGCTCTGTCCAAGCAGACAACACATTTGCTGGGGGGTTAATATTAAGACTTTGCTGGCCTTTGCTCTGCAATTCTGATTCTGGTTGTACTCCATAATTGTAAACATCTTTTCCAACCTTAGTGATTCTGTGATGGTGACAATATTATCTCAAGACTTTTCACTGAAAGTAACTGCAGTAACAAGAAGAATAGCTAACAGGTTTGAGCCCTGGGCACAAAAAAACCTTGAAGCCCTCCCTTTCCTGCCTGGAGCACTGCTTTCTGGCATCAGCCTTGAAATTTTGTGTAAAATCATTGCTTATGACATCTTCTAAATCAACATGGATTCTGTAAAGGTTGTTTGTCATCGCCCAGGTTTGATGGGCTGGATCTGTGTTCCAGGCTGTTAGGTCTCTGCCACTTGAGAGCAAGAAAAGGCAAATGCTGCCCTCCTGTCTAGTGCTCCCTCTCCAGCTGATGTTCCCACGCTTGCAAAACACAGATCATAACTTCAGCTGGGAATTGATTTATTTCATCCTATTCCAGGGAATTTTGCAATTTTATGAAGTTGTTCTGTTCTTCCCTTCTGGAAGCACCACTTGTACAGGTTTTTGCCCATTTAATCCACATGGGGAAGACACACCTGCATGTCACAGGGTGGAAATGTGTTGGACATGCTCAGGGCAGTGTGGCATCACCTCTGGAGCTCTGGTGTCCACAGCAGGGCAGCGTTTGGCATTTGGAAGCAGTGTGGCCACATCAGCACCTTGCTCCAGCTGGATTAATTCACCCAAAATTCTTGCCAGACGACTTGTGTCCGTGCGCAAATCTGTGTCCACGCAATACTCGGCAGCTCCCGCTGTGGCCTTGGCATGAGGTTTGCTGCTGGCAGCTGCATTGTGTGCAGCATTGCCAGGAGGAGTGGGGTGCAGAGAAGCACAAACTGCCTGACTCCTTGTTACAGAGTGGCTTTACACAGGGGTGCTTCATCCATGAGGTTAACTGGAGCATACTGGGTGGTCAGCTCAGCATTTTAAGACTCTGGGTCTTGTAAATCTGAGGTTTAGATCACCTGAAGTAGACACTTGAATCTTTCTCCTCAGCTGGGGTTGTGCTGGGCTGGTTTTACCCAGAAAGGCTGCAGCCATACTTTTTCTGTTCCTTAAGTGCTTGTTCATCCTGCTATGAGAAATTGCAAGGAAAATGTTTAAAAAGTCTGCTGTGTTCCCTTGTCTTTGCAGTTTATGTTATGTGAAGGGGGAATCAAAACACCTCAGAACTATCTCCTCTTAAAATTTCCTTCTTGGATGCTCTGGTGAAGATAACTGCACAGTAGTGATTAATGGCAGTGCTTGCATTAGCACTGAGCAACAACATGGAAAGATCATAGGATCATGGGGGAATAGGAGGGGATTGTTCCAATGGACCTTAAAGCCCCTGTCATTCCGACGCCCTGCCATGGGCAGGGACACCTTCCACTATCCCAGTGTGTTCCAAGCCCTATCCAACCTGGCCTTGAATACTTCCAGGGATGGGGCAGCCACAGCTTCTCTGGGCAACCTGTGCCAATGACTCCCCACCCTCACAGGGAACAATTTCTTCCCAATATCCCAGTTCTTCCCTAACCCTGCCCTCTGTCAGTTTGAAGCAATTCCCCGTTGTCCTGTTCAGGCCCATGTATAAAATCCCTCTCCAGCTCCTTTGGTGGGGTCTCACCTGAGCAGAGAGGGAGAAGACAAGTACATTTTCCTGGAATCAGCCTTTGCCATCTTGACTGTGCTGCTGTTTTCCAGCTGTTTGAAATGAGGCGCTGCACAGAAAGAGGAGAGTCACTTACCAGGGCAGTACCTTCTACCAGTGGGTTCCTAACTTGCAAGGAGAAGTGCTGATTCAGCATCTGCTGTTTCCTCCTCTTCCAACTATGGCTAGACCAGCTCCAGTCCCCAGCCTGGGGCTGCAGGAGGGCATGTAAATAAAAGTCTTCCACAGAGCTTACATGTCGCGGGCTTGTGCAGACATAGCTGGGTGAATGGAAGGAACTGGAAACGAGCGCAGCTGCTTTCAGCGGTCATTCCCGCTTTGTTTTGTTGTGCTTCCCTGGCAGTGGCACAGGTTTGGTCGCCTGAGGAATAGAAGCACTGAAAGTGCTCAGCTAATGTTGTCCTTCCTTGGGAGGCTGCAGAATTAGGCCATCTTGCTAGAGCAGCAACTCCATTCTCTTTGTGTTACTTCTTCAACCTTTGGTTTATTACAAAGTCAGTAGAGTTCAGTCTCAGTGAAGACAGCTTGTACTGTTGCTTATGCTAAAGGTGTAGAGGGGAAAATGCCTGAATCCTTAATTCATAGGTTTCCTTGTTTCCAGTGCTTTAATGCAGTTGAGCTTTAAGCAAAACGAAAAAAAAAAAGTAGTAGTGGGTATTCTTCTGATTGCATCTCAGTAATGTTCAAAATAAGATCAGTTCTATTCTTTATGATATATTTATGTTATGGTTTTTAACATAACACTTTATTTTTTATCACATTTATGATTATAGCATATTTAACGTAACACTTTTCTCTCCTTTGCTTAATTATTTTCCCAGTCACAGACCAGTGGAGGACTCCAGTGTGTGTTCAATGCAGGCAGTTCCATTTAAGTAGGACTGGGTTACCTACTTGGAGCTGTGTCTGTGCATAAATCCTTGCACTATTCCACCAGGCTACATCTCTTCTGTTTCCCATTGAACCTGTCACTGGTTATTAAATGACACGAGTGCTCCCAGCAGGTTTCTGTTGGGGAAAGACTTTGTTGGATTTGCTTAAAGATTTTTGTCTTTAGGATTTTGTGTCCTCTTGCCTTTCTAAGAGGAAATTTAAAACTGGGTTTGAAAGGCCAAGTCCCAACACTGCTCTGTGCTAAAGATCTGGAGAACCCAAGCATTTCCACTGACTAACAACCAATCCTCTCTACTTCTCATTCAGTTTACCCAGATGGGAGAGTCTGCATCTCTATCCTTCATGCTCCCGGGGATGATCCCATGGGATATGAGAGCAGCGCAGAGCGGTGGAGTCCCGTGCAGAGTGTGGAGAAGATCCTCCTGTCGGTTGTTAGCATGCTGGCAGGTGAGCAGTGCTGTTCTGACAGCAGGTCCTCAGTTAGCTGGAGCTGCTTCTTGCTACTTGCTTTGTTAAGTGAGCAAAGCACACGTAAAGCTGTTCAGCAGCACCACAGTTCTTAAAGCCCTCATATTTATTTATTAATAAACCAGTTCTCTGAAAAGAATTGGAAAAAATGCAACTGAATCAGTAACCAGGTGCTCTCAGCTTTGGGATCAACTGCAAGGCTTTCCTTCCAGGTTGGCAGCAACTGAGCTGGTGATGCTGGTCGGGTGGGTCCAGAGGCTGAGTTGGTTCCCTGCTCCTGGACAAAAGCTTCTTTGTATTTGCTGTGGTGTCAATTCAGCTCTTAAAGCTGTGGATTAGAGCCCGTGTTGGATTTGGCTTTGGCAGCTGAAGGGTTACCAGACCTAACCAGTACGTGGCCTCTGTGATGCAGAAGCCAGTACCCTCCATTTCTCTTTGTTATTGCCAGCCTGGAAATGTGTCCCACTCTGCCATCTCTGGTTCAGAGAAATGCTTCTTGAGAACAGACCTGGGGTGAAAAACACTTTGTGCAGCCTTTTAAATGGTTTTTCCTAAATCCAGTAAGTGCCATGGACCAGCT
Source organism: Myiotriccus ornatus (assembly GCA_036023395.1). Lineage (NCBI taxonomy): Eukaryota > Metazoa > Chordata > Aves > Passeriformes > Tyrannidae > Myiotriccus > Myiotriccus ornatus. Next base: position 21,479,526 of record JAYRBT010000010.1, on the reverse strand, counting down.
CTGTTACGTACAGCTCCCTGAAAGATGGATCCTTTTGCACAGAGTGGACAGAGCCACTGAACTGCCTGAAGAGGGCAGAGCCATGTCCTTAGAACTGGATTTGAAGGATAAATGGGTTTAGAAGCAGCAAAACTGACCAAAGGGCAAGCAGCAGATTCCTGTGTGGGACTGTTTTAGCTTTGGAATAGTAATCTGCTGATGGGAAAGCTGTGCAGGCATGCGCTACCTCCCTTGCTGGGCTTCCCATGGCCTCAAAGAGCTTGGTCTGTGGTGCAACCTTACCTAGGCTGGTAAGTGTGGGATTCACATGGTCTCATTCTCTGCCTGTGCATCCTGTTTTCCCGTGGCTTTTGGAGGAATTGGGCTAAAGCATCAGCTTCTTTCAGGCTGCTGGCAAACCCTCAGCTCTGGCTCTGCAAGTAGCCTAAGCCCAAGTCACCCAGACTGTGACTGCTGGGTCACCTACTGTTTTTTACGGGTGGACTGGTAGGTGTGTCCTTCTCGTGTCGAGAAGGATGTGAGCCTGAGATGCCTGCCGTGAACTGGGCCAGGGTGGGTTTGGACTAGTGTATGAAGGGAAATGGGCAGAGTGTGTTCTGTCGCAGTGCCTCGTGTAATCCTGGGACAGTATCCTGATGTGTGCTGCCCACAACCCTGGTAAGTCCTGTGTTTCAGCTTACCTCTTTTCTAATGGGGAGCTCCCCTGGACCCAGCACTTCATGTGCTTTCTAAAGCGCTCCGAAATCCTCAGATGAAAGATGTTGCAGAAAGTAAAGCATTCTATGGGTTTCCTTGGTTTGTTTTGTTGTTTTTTAATAGAACAAGCCATCTCAGTGAGTGACGGAGCCTGTTTGGGTGGCCTGGTTGGGGGGGCTTTGTGTCTGGGGAGCTGCAGAACCAGGAAAGAACATTTTGCAGGGAGCAACATGAGGTTTTAAAACCCCTTGACAGTACTGGGGGTGCCCCATTGTGTGTGTGGTGGAGCTCTGCTGCTGAGAGCACAAACAAAAGGAAGTCCTTTTCCTCTGCCACTTGTTTCTTGCCTTAAGTCGACCTTGCTGTGGATATCCTTTCTCTTGTGGTCAGTAAAATCAGAGCTGTTTGGGAATCCAGGAGCTATCATTGGATATTCTTTAGTGGTGTTTCTGCAGTCCCAAGGAGGAGAAGTGTATCAAAGCCTCGGGGAAGTGGCATTCTTGAAGAAGCAAGAAGGTCTTTCTCCACTGCCCACTTACCTTTCAGTCTTTCTCGTTTCAGAGCCAAATGATGAAAGTGGAGCCAACGTAGACGCCTCCAAGATGTGGCGGGAAGACAGAGAACAATTTAACAAAATTGCCAAGCAGATTGTGCAGAAGTCACTCGGACTTTAAGCTCACAGAGAGACTGAAGTGTTTTGTATTTCTCTCCACCTGGAAATGAGCAGTGCTCAGTGCTGGTACCAAAAAGGAAAACTTTGTAAAACTATTGGCCTAGTTCTTATCATTTGTTATTTATTTACCATCTCTTTTCTTCCACTGCTCCAGAGAAGCCTCTAGTTCACAAGCTAAATTGTGTGGAAAAGGGATTCAGTGCTAGGGAAAAATACAGAGACAATGCTGTTTCAAAGGCTGCTTGTTGCTACCTCACTTCGTGGTATGGAAAGCCTGGAGACTTGGCAATCTGCAGCCCGCCCTCACCCACTTGCTGTTGGAGAGCAGCGCTGGTTTGGATCGACTGCTGGAAGAATTAGTTGTGATTTTTTAGGTAGCATTGCATCTGGAGCAGCAGTAGACAGAAAATAATCTATCCATTTTATGATACTCTCTAGAATAAGGCCAGCATTTGCAGTCAGATCTGATTTGAAAAGTATAGTTAGCAGGAGAGGCTATAAAGCAAGGTTATAGTTGGGGTGTGTTAGCAAAGAAAGGAACTTTAGAGAAGATGTAGGGAGCTGTGAGGGCTGGCTGGGGGTCTGAAAGGTGCTGGTGTTCCTGTGTGACACTGTTTGTACTGAGCCTTTGAGTCAGTGTTGGCTTAGCAGAAATCCCAAGAGCTGCTTTATTACTCCTTGAAGACACTCACTTGTAAACTTTACACTCATTTAGAGGCACAAGATGTAAAGACTGGATTGTTAAACACTTTGGTCCTGGTTCAGCCAGACAGTTCTGTGAGCAACTCCTCTGGTGACACGTGGCCCTTGAGAGGATTCGGCACTGCTGGCCTTTGCCGTCACATCCCAGGTCACCCATTTTCAGGTGAGCGAGCGAAGATGAACACGATGAACTTGTTAAAATGACCTGTGACACTCTACGCTGAGTGCTCTTGTGTATTAAATAGGAGCCAGAGAAGACAGGAACTGTTTTCTCGAGGATGGTACGATGCATGTTTTGGACTGCAGTGTTGTAGCCGATGTGAAAGGTGCAGGAAAAACCAGCTGATCAGTTCCTAAAACTGCTGAGGGGCCTCTGCTGACCTTTCTGCTTTGCGAGCCAATCTCACATGTAGGTCCAAATATTCTTCAATTTACTACAAGCAATAACATGCCCACTGATAGCACGCGGAGTCCAGGTTTTTTTGGCAGCTTTAAACGGGCTAAATTTGACAAGGGCTGGTTTTCTTTTAATGTGAAAAGCGTGTGACATGGAAGGAGTCGCAGCGTGGAGAAGCCTTTACAGAGGTGATTGTGTGCATGTGCGTGGTACAACTCATCAGTGTTTCTGTCTTGCTCTCCGTGCTGCAGATTGCACTGTGCCATCGTTCTGCACCTCTGAAGAGTTTGTATTGCTACAACTTGCTGATTTTACCTCCTTGTAGAAGTAATTGTTGCTTTGATGTAAGGGTGGGAGGGGGACCGGACATAGCTTGGGAGCTGAGATGACAAAATAGTGTTGTACCTAACTAGTATTTCAAGGCACGCAGGAAAATGTAGCACTTTACACAAACTTGGGAGCATTTTTTGAATTGAAGTAGAAGGAGGATTGCTCCTGGGAGCACTGCAGCCACTTCGGGGAACAACGCTGGAGAGCTGCAAGGGCCGTGTGGCCAACGATGGATTCAGCAGACATGGCAAAAGTGGGGTTTGGTTAAGTGCAGAGTGTTTTATTCATGTGTGCTTGCTCATTATCTTGATTTTATGGTGGGATTTAGTCTGTATACTGAAAATAAAGTGATTATATTTTCTCCTTTCATAGGTGTACGCAAATGTATTGCAGGGGGTGTTTTATATGGGTAACCACCTGGCCAAGATACTTGCTCCAAAGGAGTGGAAGGGTTTATTCTAACCCAGTTAAAACACGGGGAATACTTCAGGGCAGTGGAAGAGCTGACATGGTTGCTGTTGCTCAGGCTTTCAGGCAAATGTCTTGTCTCTAATGATGGCAATGGCTGGGTAATTCAAAGAAAACTGCAAAAATATGACAGTGGGCCCATGTGCAGTTTGTTTCTTACAAAAATCTTGTTATAACCATGTGCCTGACCTAGGAAGGTCTTGTGAACATACAAGTGAATTTATTCAGAATGTGCTGATATTAGCCCTTATATTTGAGAAGGATACTTAGACCATAGAATCATAGAATCACTGAGTGGTTTGGCTGGGAAGGGACCTTGAAGACCATCTAGTTCCAACCCCCTGCAATGGGTGGGGACACCTTCCACTAGACCAGGTTGCTCAAATGTCCAGTTTCTACTCAGAATTTCCAGTCCCCAACTCTCTGTTGTTTAGAAACAAAATCCTTTATTTTTAAGTGACTGGCCTGCAGCAGGCTTGCTGACTCAGGTGTTTGAAGCCACCCAGTGAACGTGTCTACCGGGCAGTCTTGCAGGTGACAAAATGTGGGCAGAAGTTCACCTCAGAGGACTAAAACTTGGTGTCGAGGTGAGGCTCCCAGGATAGAATTCCCTGAAAGGCTTAATCCTGTCCCTTCCTTAAGGAACATGCATGTTGGCAGCATGTGCAGTACTGGCCAGCAGCAATGTTTTTCTGAGCAGTTCCGTTTTTTCAGCCTGAAACGCTTATTATAAAACAGGTTCCCTGGGGAGCGTCAAAGCTCCACAGGTGTTACGCATGCAGGTAAAGTATTAAAGATTTTAAAAAATCTCATTCTCTGGATCATATTTGCTTTAGGCTTTTATATTAAAAAACAACAACAACAAAAACCCAAAAACCAAACCAACCCCCTTCAACAAAGCTGTAAAAATGCAAGCAACGTTCTCTTTAAAGCCTTTGTATATACACACATCCACACACACATGCTGTTGTTTTTCCTTGGCAGAGGGGCTGTGTCAGAACACACACAGTGGGCTGTGAGACATCCATTAACTGGGTTGGTGTGCCTGTGTGGAGGCCGGCGGCTCTTTGAAAGTGTGAGAGGCGTTGGAGCCACATGAAACGGCTGCAGCTTGGGGGCAGAGCCAGCCCCCGGCTCCCTGCCAGCATTTTTTTTGCCTTTCTGGAGCGATATCATGAATGGAAGGTGGTGTGCTGCCTTGGGATGGGGGAAATAAGGAAGCCCTGCTTCTTGAGAGGGTCCTCCTGAAGTTGTGTCTTGGTGAAGATGTTCTGCGTGTTTTGCCTCTGTGAGAACGGAAAGGAGAAGCAGCACAGACCTGAAATGTCTGTTCTCACCACCAGCTGTGCTGCTGATACTGGGATTTCCTCGGATGTGGGATTGGTGCAGCTTTTAGCTCTAGAAAGGGGCTGGAAGCAGCAGCTTCCCCTGCCTCAGGTGGCTGTGTGTGCTGGCTGAGCCAGGGCAGTGGCAGGGATGGAGGTATGAGCATTGGGGGTCCCCACACTGTCCTGACAAGGAGTGGCACTGGTCACATTCCCCATGTGGCTTCTCAAATTTCTCTTGGGTGAAGAAGAAAATTACTGCCTTTCAGCAAGCTCAAGGGCTGGAGGAGTGTGAGGGAAGGGATGCTGAGGGTCTTGCTGCCAGCTGGAGGCATACCTGGGGGTCACAGAGGGAGGGAAAGGCGCAGAAATCTGGAGAATTCCTCTAGCATCTGGAGGCCTGAGCTTCCAGCCCCAGCGAGGGTTCCACTGGGGCCCCTCTACTGCAGCCAGGTGCCATCTGATGTCACAGGCACCAAAGTGCTGTGCCAGGCTCCCTGGTGCTGCAGAGATGAAACCCAGCACTGGGGAGGGAATTGCTCAAGCCACTTAACATTTGGTGGTCCTGCCTGGTGCTCTCGTAGGTCCCCTGGGAGCACAGGATGGCTGGGAGATTTGTGCCTTTCCAAGACTCCAGCACTGGTGATCCTCCTGTCCATCCTGGCCTGCTGGATCCTGGTCCTGCCTCAGCTGCCAGCCCCTCTCCCAGCACAGGTGGTGTAAGAGCCCCAGGAGAACCAACCAGGTGGCTTTTGAAGGTGGGTTGCACCCCTCAAGATGGGACTGGGCAGCAGTTGTGCTGATGGGACTTGTTAGTATATAATTGATGGTGGTGACACGGCCTGTGGGTTATTACAGGGGAGCCGCCACTGCGAGCAGTGTGTGCATGAGCTCTCAGGAGCAATCTGGGAGCGGGTCTGTCTGGTCATGTCCCTGAAGGGTGTGGGGGGAGATGAGCCAAGTCCTGGCCTGAGTCCTCTTCCTCCGTGCATGGGGCATTTTGACCAGGGGATGAGACCGTGGCTCTGTTCCAGCTCTGAGAGGTCTCAGCAGCTGGATGGGCTGCAGCGGTGTGGCTGCGAACGGGGGTACCCTGGGACAGGGCTGAGGAGTGAAGGCAAATGCCCCCACTGTGGCCACCCCTTTGGGGGCTGTGGGGTTGGGTTCAAAGTGACAAAGATGCAGGATGCAACATGCAGGGGGTGGGGGGCACCCACACGCTTGGGTGCAGGGCCCAGCACAGGGAGGCTCTCCACCCACGGCCGGGATGGGATTTTGGCCCTAAAACAGTTTTCCCCATGCCAAAACAATTTGGCAAATTTAACCCAGTTGGGGTGGCATGGGGATGTTGGGTAAATCAGGGTTTCTTTGCTGAGTTTGCCTGGGATGGGCTCACACAGGCTCCTCTCCTGCTGTGCTGCTTCACCAGGATCCCTTGTCAGAAGAAGATCCCTCGGAGATCTGGTAAGATCTGATCCCGGTCAGGTTCCTCCAGGCTTGGTCAGCAGGTCAGGTGCTGGGGGATCTCACTCTGTGGAACAGGTGTGTTTAAGAGATGCCCCCATCTCCAAGCTGAGAGTGAACTGCAGATCTTGTCCTCAGGGATGTCTCGCTTCCCCTTGCTATTCATCCTTCTGGGAGGTAGGAAATGGTGAAACAAGTAGTGGACCAGGTCAGGGGAATTTACTGTGATGCAATGTTGGAAGCCTCTGCGTTTGGAGTTCCTTCCTTGGAGTCTGTGGACTTGCTGCACTGGTGGATCAGGAGGGGCCTCGCTGAGCTGGAGCTCGGCTTTGCTCGCTGGTTCTTGCAATGGAGGAGGATGCCTGATGGGCAGGGTGGAGGGCAGGTGTGTTGTCGTGGTTTTGCCCACTAGCCCGTCCTTGGGGCTGTGAATGGTTTTGTCCAAGTAGATTTCCGGACAAAACCCAATCAAAACTCGTAGTGACGCCTTTGCTAAT
>JAYRBT010000010.1:21446753-21472881 GCA_036023395.1 Myiotriccus ornatus | reverse complement strand
GGCAAAACCACGACATTTTTTGGTGGAGAATGCGGGCAGAGACTGCCCAGAGAGGCAGTGGCTGAGTCAAACCCCGACATTTTTAGTGCCCCGTGTGAGGAACGGCCATAATGATTTTGAGATAACTGAAAGAAGTCTGCAGACAAAATAGACTAACCATGTGTATTGTAGTTGTGATAAGAATACAATAATAGAGTTAAATATTATAGTGATGTTGTTTTAATTTTTAATAGAGTGATTTTTATTTATAGTTTGTTTATTTGTAGTTGTATGTTTATTGTAGAGTTTAAGATTTCTTAAAAAAACCACTTTCCCTGGAGAGGCAATTAGAAGTTCAGTTTTTTGCTTCACCAGATCCTGCTTTGACACGGGAACCTAGGCATGGCCTTAGTGGGAGGGCCTGCTTTTAAAAACTGTAGTGACCTCTAAGGGCTCTGTATGAAACTTGACTTTATGAAAACATTGGTATTGTTGGAGAAGCCTCTTGTCCAAACTGTCTCCATCCAGCCTCACTTTTAGCATTTGATGCTTTCAGCATCTGTCCCTTGAACACTCAGTCAGTGACGAGAGGGCACCTGATTTATTTTGCCAATTCATTACAATCCCCATCTAATGGGGCTCGTAGGTTGAATTCCCTCTCATATGTTAAATACCTTCTTTGCTCAGAGGAGCTGTGGCTGCCCCATCCCTGGAAGTGTTCAAGGCCATACTGGATATGGCTTGGAGCAACCTGGTCTAGTGGGCCATGGCAGAGAGGTGGAATGGGATTAGCTTTAAGGTCCCTTCCAACCCAAGCCATTCTATGATTCTTCTGTAGATACTCCTGTTCCCCCTGTGAGACCCACAGAGAGGGACAAGGATGATCTCCTTCCCTACCACTTTGAGCCTGATCTACCCCTTCCCCACCACAGCCATCGTACTTTGGCCGGTTACAGGAAGCTGGATGTCACCCTAGAATGCTTTAGTTTGGAAAAGACCTCCAAGATCATGGAGTCCAACCATTAACCCAGCACTGCCGTGTCCCAGTGTCTGAGAACCTTGGGAATGCCCAACAGTGCTGGGGAGCAGGGCAGGAGCTGCAGTGCATGGGGTAACCGCACAGAGGATTTTCTGTGCTGGTGGAGACCAGGCTTTGAGGGCTGGCCGGCTGGATGGCAGGCACCTTGGCACGGGAACCACGTCCCCACCGGCATCTGCACAGCTCCGAGCACAGGGGCCCGTGGTGCTGCAGATGGAGTGACTGGGCAGCAGCACTGCACTGGAAGAACTGCCCTGAAGAAAGTCTTGGAAAACAATAGCAATTGTTCTCTGCCTTTGTTCCCTTCCCTCCCCGGATGTCGGAGGCTGTTGCTGCATTCGGCTGCCGGCGGGTGGGCAGAGCGAGCGTGGCTGCCTGTGCTCCTGCCATGGGCCCGGGGAGCCCTCCGAGCCCGCCGCCCGCTCTGTCGCCTGCCGCCTCCCGGTCCTGCCGGCTCCTCCAGGGCCTGAATCATCGCTCGTAGAATAATTAAAGCTTGACATTGTCGTACGAGCGAGCGATGAAATTGGCTGTGATTCTCTGTGTCAGGAGGTTTTCTTACAGCTGCAGAACAATATGACACTAAAGCCGCTGTTCTTCACTGCAGGGACCTCAGCCTGCCCATGGTCCGGGCAAGAGGGAGGACCTGGCCCCAGTCCAAATTTGCTGCCAGCACTGGAGAGAGGCTTGTGATGCCCATACCATTCCCTAATGCCCCAGGCAGTCTTCTGGGAGAGAAGGTGCTAACTGGTCCCTAAACAGGGAGCCACGGGATCATTTTGGTCCAAGCAGCGCCATGCTTCCCATTTTCTATCCCTGCTGGTCCTCAGTGGGCCCAAGCACATAGGGGCAAATCCCTGGGTTCCCCTGCTGTGGCTCTTTGTGCCACTTTCCACCATCTGCCTGCTGTGAGCACATGGTCGCTGCCACTGACCAAAGGACTACAAGCAAAGGTGATGAAGGGTTTGCCCCAACACTGCCAAGGGAGATTCCTCTCCACCTGCCAGAGGCAGCTCCCAGGGCTCAGGCATTACCCCAAGGCATCCTGCAGAGAGAGATCATAGATCACAGAATCACAGAATGGTTTGTGTTGGAAGGGACATTAAACTTCATCTCATTACAATGCCCCGCCCTGGGCAGAGACACCTTCCACTAGACCAGGCTGCTCCAAGTCCCATCCAGCTTGGCTTTGAACACCTCCAGGGATTGGTACTTCACAGTGTCTGTGGACAACACTTAGCACAGGGCACTTGTCATGGGGTTTGCTTGGCACAGCTGACAGTTCCCCACACAGGGCCCTTGGGTGTGTGTGTTCAGCCTGGTGAGCTGCTGCTCCTGATGCAGGAAGGCTCAAATGTTTCCAAACTCTACCTGCTTTGCACAATCCCATGGTCTTGGGACAAGAGCTGCTGCTGAAGGAGTATAGAGCCAGGCAGTAAGCATGAAACAGGAATAGAATGTTGCCTCCTTCCCCTTGGCCTCCAGAACTCTGTTCCCTTTGTGGAGAGATCTCAGCTGAGCTCAGTCAAGCAGAGCTTTCCCATTTCACGTGAAACAGGGAGTGCAAGTCACACCAAGTGATGTGTGAGTTGCTCCCCTGCTCTTTTGCCTCCATGTAGACCTGGGACCTACAAAAAATAACCATTTCTATGGTTGGTGTGCTCATGGTTTCCTGGGTTGGATGCCCTCCATCTGTGGGGGGCTGCGTACTGGAAAGCAGTGAGTCTGGGTGTCCTGTGGCTGCGGGGAGGCAGCTCAGCCTCTTCAACAGGATTGGGCACACTGGGGGAAGGTGGCAAAAATTGGAACAACCATGTCACTGAGGAACAGGCAATAATGAAGATCTGTTGGTCATATGCAGGAGGCGAGGGGAGATGCAGCTGCAGGGTGCTGCACAGCCCTATCCGGAACAGCTCCAGTGCGGAAGCGCGGTCTCAAAGCCTGCCTTTTCCCTTGTACTGGCGAAAGTTAAGTGTCTGCTTTTTGGAGCCCTTTCAGAGCCTGCCAGCTCAGCTGCCATGTGTCCTCCAAATGCAGGACAGGATGCTCAGCTTGCTTCTGGCTGCCCGGGCAGGGACACAGGCTGCAACCCACTGCCTGCTGCTGTGGCCAAAGCCGGGGAGCCCTGCCAGGGGCTCCCGACTCCTTCATTCCCTGGGGCTGGCAGTGGATGTGTGGACATGGAGGGCTCTGGGATGGGAGCGATGCTGGTGGGTTGCCGCCGCCCGGCAGGGATTGCTCTCAGAGGCAGCTCCGTGCTGGGAAGCTGGCAGCAGGACTTGCTGCTCTGGGGCGGCTTTGTGCTCTTTTTTGGTGGTTTTCCTAAAAACGGTGCCTTTTGCAATCCTCCCAGTGTTTCACAAAACTTTTCCTGGCAGAACCTCTCGAAAACTTCTGGGAATCCAGTTTTTGAAAGGCATTGGGGTTAAAGACATTTACACTTCTGTACAATGCTGACAGGTTTGCTGTACAATGCTGACAGGTTTGCTGGTGCGCAGATTTCTTGCCGGAACTCCACTTTATGTTGATGGGTTAGACTCAGGGAGCTGAAGTTGCTCCAGGAAACAAAGGGAAAATTTTCAGCCTGGGAGAAAGGACAGAGGTGATGAGGGAAGAGCTCTGGAAACAGCTGAGGATGAAGGCCTCATCCTGCCGTCCTGGGGAAGGTGTTCCATTTGTTCAGCCCAAACTGTGATATGGGGAACTGCGATCTGGGATGTTCCTGTGAGGACAATTCCCCCGATTCCCTTCATAACTGATCCCAAAGGGCTGATCTCCACCCTGCTGCTCAGGTGAGACTGGCTCTGTGTGCTCATCGCTGACCTCCAGCTCCATACCCATGGACATGTGTCTGCCAGGCTCCCCTGGCTCCGCCAGTGCAGACAGGAGGGCAGACACAGCTTGGGGACAACACAGGATGGGTATTTGTCAGTAGGTTACTTACGGGGTCCCTCAAAGCTTTGCCCTGGCCGGTGCCTGTAAGCATGCTGTGTTTCAGAGAGAAATACTCGACGGTCCTAGAGGTCTTTCCCAACTTTAAGGATTCTCTGATTTCCTACAGATGTCAGGAATAAAGACTGAAATGAATAAGGCATGAGGCCCTGAAACACGACTTTGTGTCTGCAAATAATAAGGAATGAGTTACAGCCTTGGAAGAGCAGGAACGCTCCCCTGTGTGCAGGGTCCAGCCTGTCCCTGGCGTCGAGGAGGTGCCCTCCTTGCACTGTCCCCTTCCAAGCTCTGCTTGGAACGGATTGCCTACAGATGGGTTTCTCAACCTTTCCTAACACAGGGATGGCCAAACCTTTTTGGTGAAAATCCAAGGACCATTTTTTTTGGAGCCGCCACATGGTTTTATTTACTCCCCGTGCAAATTAGGCAAACGTCTCACTGTTTGTCTCTTTTATTCCATCCCCTCACGCTTGCTTCTGCACATAGGAATGTGTGCCTGGGTGCTTAAGGAACTATTTTGCAGACCACTTCCTACTGTCCTTGGGACATGGAGCAGGTCCTGGACCTGACGTGACAGTGGGCAGCGATCTGTCCCTGTCCTTACTTCACATAACAGCTCTGTTCGCCGAGCAGGGAGGAGAGTGCCGGGCACTGCCTGAGCCTCTCTACCATCCTCTGCCATGCCAGCATCCCCAGCCCAAGGATGGGGAAAACCCTTGAGGACCATCAACGCCCCTGTCCCCACCAGGAGACTGTTCATTAATGTGGCTGAAGAGCAGACTGAGCCCAGCATGTCCTCCGTGGTCATCAGCAGGGGCTTCGGTTCCCCCACCTCCTGCCTGAAAGTCCACAGGTCTCTCTGCTTCTAGAGGGGACAACCAAAGCTGTGTCCTTGGCTTTGGAGATGTTCCCACCAACTGGTTTTTTGGACAAGAAAGCACTCAAAGGTGCCTGCATCCTCTCTGGAAAACCAGTCGCCCTGGAATCTCTGGCAGGACTTTGCCTCCCCGCCCTCGGACCCTTGCAGAGCCTTGGCGGGAGCCTTTCCCAAATCCATCCTCTGCTCAGGGTGGTGCTGCCAGCTCCCAAAGCCACGCTTAACTTGACACATGTGTGCGGCCCTCGGAGATGTGGCGGCTCTGATTCTCATTTCTGCCACCTTCCTCAGTGCCAACCTGATGGGGGCCTCCTCTCCAACATACCCATCTCTCTGCCAGACAGGCCCAGGACTCCTGTCCCCTTCTTCCTATGGCTTGGGGTCCCAGTGAGGTGGCTGGTGCCAATCTCAGTCCTGGCAGGTGTCCCCAAAGCTGTGGGGAGCATCAGGAAGGGCTGAGCCTGTCAGGGACGGTACGATGGTTTGTGCCTCCTGCATCCCTTGTGGTCACCTCCAGCAGCTCACATTCAGGACCCTCAGCTGCCACTGAAGACCCCCAGCTTCCATTCAGGACCCTCAGCTGCCATTGAGGACCCCCAGCTTCCATTCAGGACCCTCAGCTGCCAATCAGGACTCCCGCTGCCTTTTGGGACACCCAGGTTAGGTTGTGGCTGTGCCACTGGTCACCATGCCCAGCATGAGGATGAGGGTGATGGGGAGCCAGTGGTGCCTCACCTCTGCAGCTCCCTCTGCAGCGAGGTTAAGCTCTGCTTAAGCTCTGCTTAATTGTGATCCTCGTAGAACCCTAATATGGGGATGCCCAAAGGGAGGCTTTCCGGAGAGGAAGAGCTCCATGCAGCCCTACTTAGGCTATTGGAGAAGCACACAGCCACTCTCCAGGCTCTGAGATGGAGCCACCGACATTCTGGAGTCTTGGGGTTTGGTACAGCTGCTCTCAGGATTTGGGACCAAAGTGCAGGGTGCTGCACACCACCATGGGATGCATCCCTTGGGCTGCACCCTCGCAGTCCCAGCACAGCAGATTTTGGGGTGTGGACAGACCCCGTGGCAGTGAACACGGCTGTGGGTCCAGCTGTGCCTGATCCTCACTGACGAAACCCCCAGTTTGTGACACAGTTTTTAGCGCTGGGTCCTGGCCATCTGCTTTCTGTTCCAGCACTCGCCTTGCAGGAAGGCTTTGGGGATGGGGTGTGGGGGGGGACGGAGAGGGGGAGCCCGTTTCAATTGTTTGGAGAATGGAAGCGACTCGTTCTGCGGCTGGAGGAGCCCAGCAGAGCTCACTGCATGCAGGGAGTTTTTCCACTGCTGTCGCCCCACTGGAACAGCGGAACCTCGGGAGCTTCCAAACTGGTGGCGTTCTGGCAGCAGGGCCGGTTCCGGTGGCTGGCCCTTGGGATGGAGCCTTGCCTGAGGCACAGGCTGTGCATCACTTAACCGGGGCCATTTGGGGGAGGGAATATGCATTTTGTGGAGTCTGGCTTATTTTTGGGCACGGTGGAGTGGGGAGTGGTCTGGAGGGGACAGAGGGTCTCTCATCCAGTACAGGCTGGGATTGTGTTGCCAGAAAACCAAGGCATTTAGGAGCAGTACGTTCCCACCTTGGTGTCTCCAGGCAAGAGTGAACATCCCACCTACTCCCATGTGAGCCCGGAAAAATGAATCACCAAAAATGAATGGAAGCAAAGAAAGCAAGCAAAAAATAATGATTAAAAAATCCCTCCCCAAAGCCGCCTTCCAGAGGGTTGGGCAAAAGATAAAAGCTCTCGGAGGAGCTGGGACTCCTCCTCTCCCACCGCCGACCTCTCATTTAAATGTCTGTGTGGAGGCTGCAGCCGGCACTGACTCGGCGGCCGCCCCAAGGGACCCCCGCCAGCCCCCCCCGCCCGCCATCCCAGCAGTGCCCCCGGGGGTGATGCCCACGCAAAGCAGCGGCAGAGCCGAGGCTTAGAAGCCCGCGGTGACAGATCCCCAGGGAGGACGGATCGGTACTGGGGTGCTCCGGGGGGTCCCACCACAGAGCATGCGAGAGCCCCCGGGGAGCTGAGCCGAGCAGCGCCTGCCGGGGCAGGAAGGAGTGGACAGCAGGGGCGTCCCGGCGGATGGACCCCCTGAGAGCAGCCCCCCCGATGTCGGCTCCACTGCTGCTCTGGGTCATCCTCCTCCGCTGGGCCAGCGGTGGCGGCTTCATCCGAGGAGGCAGGACGTGGCAGCACTGCACAGGTAGGAGCAAAGGGCAGGGGGTGGGTGGGCTGCACCGGGAAGGGGGTGTCAAGGCAAGTGTTAGCCCTGCTGGGAAACGTGCTCCCATGGATGGGATGTGCCCCACACTGCCAGGGCAGACCTCAGAAAATGTGCTCTGTTCTGGGGGGCATGCCTCAGGTGGGTCAGCCTCTCGCTGGCAGCCCAGCCCCAGGATTTGAGTGCCCTGTTGTGCCTCAGGTGCTGCAGCTTCCAGCGCTCTGCCAGCACCCATGGACAGCGGGCAGTGGGGTCATTCCTGCACCTGCAGCCCCCACCAGCAACCCTCTCAGAGCTGTGGAGAGAACTGTGTGCCTGTCCCTATGGCACAAGCATTGTCCCAAGGTCTGCTGGCCCTGGGGACATGAGAGAGGAAGGGCTGGAAGGAGAAGAGAGCCATGAAGTCCCCTTGGAAAGTCCCTCCTGCCCCAGACTCTCCTGTGCTCTTACAGGCACAACCTACACCCTCTGGGAGTAAATGTCTCTGTCCCACTGCCCCCAACCGAGGAGCTGGCAGCTCCAATGGTATTTCCAAAAGAAGCTTGAGCTGAAGGGGATCCCCATGCCCTGGCTTGGCCATCCCATCCCCATCACTGTGCTGTGTGGGCAGTGAAACGTGAGCTCAGTTTTTGGGGCTGCTTAGGCCCAGGGTCTGCGTGCTTGGGGTTTGTCCCAGTTTAATGGTGCCTGTATCTGCATTTTATTACAGCACAGATGATGTGAGAAGGACAACTGGGAGAGATTGGACAGTTTCTGCCCACTGCCTCTTCCCTGAGGTGCTTGAGTCTCTCTGGGAATGTCCCTGCCAGGGATGTCAAGGCTGGGGACCCCAGCATGATGTGCCCTGGCACCACATGTGCTGCCCAAGCTGGGCTGGAGCACCCCAGCTGCTCTCTCAGCCTTAGCAGTGGCAGATGTGGGAGGCAGTTGGATTTAGAGATTTGGGTTTGGTTTTAGGACTTGGTCCCTTCCTGGCCCATAGCCTCCCGGCTCATCCCCACCACTCCAGGGGCAGTTGAGGGCTCCTAAACCCCTCTGCAAATCCAAGCCCAAGTTCAGCTTGTACTTTTTGCTGGGAAAAACGGAAACTGGCCATTCCCCGAGTGGTGCATTTCTGAAACAAGCCGCTTGAGTCAAACCTCCCCAGTGAGGCTTTGCTTTAGGAACAGCTTAAACCAGTGGTGGGGCAAGCAGGGAGCATGCAGATTTGCCAGAGTGGGAAAGACCTCACCGATCTCTCTGCTCGAGGCTGAATGGAGCAATGTGAGCAGATTCCTCTTTGCTCTGCCCACCTGGAATTGGGCTGGCCAGGGGTGCCAGGAGGAAGCGCTTCCCTTCTCCAGCTGTTTCAGATTCAGATACACGGCCCAGCCTTGCTTCCAGCTCCCTCCCTCCCAGCTCTCCTGCTGTGCCCAGCAGCCGGGATTTATTAGTACAAATTGGAGCTAAAAGCTGGGTCTCAGCGGGGTTGGGATGGAATCAGGGATATTTTAGAGTAGCCAAGTGCTGCTTCATCCCCTGGGCATCACTGCCTTTCTGTGCAGATGCTGCAGGTCTGCCAGGAAAGCATTCAAAAATAAAAACAGGAGAGCGCCAAGGCAAGGAAGGTTGGAGAAGCCCCCACAGCAGGTACAGCCCTTCCTGCGGCTGCCGGCACGGGGCTTGCTGAGACATCAGACCGACGGTCACCCTGGCACTGCTCCACTTCGTGGTGCCCATGCACGGTGTGTTCTCACCGGGGTGATGCCCTGGCGCTGGGCACGTTGTTTTCTTTTCTGGGGAGAGGTTAATTATTTATAATGAGCGGTTTTGGTGCCTGCTGGGGGAGTACGTGTGCGTGTGTGCAATTAGGGCTGGGCTGGGACAGCCTGAACCGGGACTGAAGGGTAGATCTGTCCTCATGGCCCTGGGGACAGGGATGGGGAGGGGGGCTGCCCCATAAGCGAGCCCACAGTGCTGGATCCCTGCCTACTCTCCTGGCTCTGGCTGCAGTTGCTGGTGCTGGTGTATCCAGAGGAAGCCGGGGCTGCCTGGCTGGCAAGTCCCAGCTCCGGGGACAGCATTCAGAGCTGCATTAGTGGGATGACTCCGCAGGGCAAATGTTCCCTCTGGCCCCAAAGCAGGGGCTCGGGGTGGACCCCAGGCAAGGGCCAGCAGACTACTGGGGCACACAGCCATCCTGCTGCCATGGAGCACCCCGGCCAGCGCTGCGGGAACCCCATCCCACAGTGGGACAGGGTGGGACGGCTTCCACTGTTGTGACATGCTCCGCTGTCCCTTGGCCCAGACCTGCGCCCGCTGGACATCCTGTCGGAGGCGGTGCCGTCCGGCGCCCTGGCCCGCGGCATGCGGGTGTTCCAAGTGCAGGGCGTGCGCGGCTTCCAGCTCGCCGCCTCGCGGCCCCGCGCCCTGGGCTTCCCCGCCTCCCGGCTCTTCATCCACTGCGACCGCTTCCCCGAGGAGTTCTCCATCATCGTCACGCTGAGGGTGCTCGGCATCCCCGCCAAGGTGAGCGCGGCCGGCCGGGCACGGCGCGGGCACGGCCCAGCCCCGCAGCCCGCGGCAGGCAGGGTGAGCCCGTGCCCTCCCGCAGAGGAACGAGTACATCTTCACGCTGATGGCGGAGGAGAGCCCCGGCGTGCTGGTGGGGCTGCGCTACGCCCCCGACAAGCTCCACTTCCTCTTCTGGAGCCAGGAGCGCGCCGGCGGCTGGCAGACCCGCGTCACCTTCCCCAATGTCTCCCTCTCCGACGGCCACTGGCACACGCTCGTCCTGGCTGTCTCCGGACAGTCCTTCTCCCTGACGGTGGACTGCAGCATCCCCAAGGATGTGTAGGTTGGGGCCAGTGGCGGGGGGTTCGGGAGGGTGGGCAGGGTGGTGTTCCTCTACCAGCTTCTTCTCCTCCGGCCATCAGTAGATGCCGTGAAATTCTCGCTGCCTTTTCTCTGCCCATCCCCAGGATGGTGGAGACGCCGTTTCCTGCCTCGCTGTCGGTGAGGAGAGCCAGCTTCTACCTGGGCAACAGGCGGAGAAGGAAAGGCGTGTTCACGGTAGGTGCCCCATGGCGTGTGGTGCCCGGGGGGGCTCGTGGCTGGCCGTGGGGTGACCCACAGCCCCCTCTCAGCCCTCTACAGTGGCAGGGCAGGAAGCAGAGGTAGCTGTGTGCCCTTGTGGAGATAGTGAAAGGCAGCTGCAGCTCTGAGCTCTGTGCCAATGCTCCCCTCACACCAGCTGTTAGATTGCCTGAGCTGGGCATCTGGGATTTGATAAATGTGTGTGAATCCCATGGAGACTTCCATATCCTAGGAAGGAGGGCAATGAGCAGGAGTCAGGCAGGAAATCCAAGCCATGAATCCCCTGTGGTTCCCATTCTGTGGTCTTGCTGGACTTTCCCTCCATCCCACTGCTCCCACTTTCCCAGGGTTTGCTGAGACAGCTTGTCCTGCTGCCGGGAGCCGATGCCACCCCTCGGATATGCACCACCATGAACTTCAAAGTAGCAACACTCTCTGTCCCTGCTATCCTCCAGGATGTCCCTGTGAAGCCAGCGAGCAACGAGGTGCTCAAATACCCCTACGGTCAGTGCCCCCAGTGCCTCTGTCAGCCACCCCTGCCTCTGTGAGGAAAGGCCTTTGTGTGTGGCAGAGCATGGAGCAGGAGCAGAAGGGAAGAAGGTGTCACCAGCACCCCCTGTTTCTCAGTGTGTGTGGGGTGGGATCCCTGTCCAAAACTCCTCTGGAGAGATGGGGTGTTCCTGCCCGGGTCCCTTAGCAGCACTGGGCTCATGTCAGTGGCCCTACACAGGCTTTTCCCAGCCTGTGTCTTCCCAGGTTGGTGCTGGGATGCCATTTCCCCCATTTCCTGGTGCCCATCATCAGGATGAGACCAGGACATCCAACCCTCCTTCCTCTCTGCTCCTCCACTGTGTGTGCTAAGAGGCTCCTGCCTCACTCCTCTCGTGGCCAGAGACTGACACGAAGGTGACCCTGGGGTCCCGCCCGCTCTGCACCAAGCAGGAGAAGGCGCAGTTCTGGTTCAACGCCTCCCGACGAGGGCTGTACCTCTGCAACGGCAGCACCTGGGTCTCCATGCTGGAAGGTACTGCTGGGGAGGTGCTGGCACTCTTTGGGAGGGAGGCAGGGAGGCTCTTGCAGCAGAGCAGGGGCAGACATTTGCTCTTGAGCCTGCTTTGGGATGGGAATCAGCAGCAGAGTGAGGGGCCTGGGTTGTCTCCCTGCCTTGCCCCTGCTCAGCCAGGCTTTGCTTTGTTCTCAGTGCCCACACCAACACTTCCAGAGCAGCTCTGGATTCAGGTGCCTCTGTGGTTTATCCACCTTCTTATCCATCTCTCCTGGGGCTTGTCAGGGTGGGATGAGCACATGGTCTGTCTGAGCAGGACAGCTCACCCCATGCAGAGCTGTGTCCAGGGTGCTGGGGTTCTCTCTGCCATGGGTTCCCAAACGTGGTGGTGCTCCTGGTGCTGAAGCGCTTGTGGGGTGGACAAGGAGGAGCAGAGAGACTCATCAACTGCCAGAAATACTGGGGGAGCACTGGGAGGGTGGCAGAGGCAGGTTCTGGCTCTGTTGGGACACTTTGTGAGGAAAACAGTGGGAGCAACAAGGTGAAAAAAGCAACCAGAGTATGGGTGGATGGATGTTATTGAATAATGACATGGATTTCACCCACTGGCACTCTCCCACTCACTCTAGGCTGTTTGCCCAGGATCCCTGGAGAGGACATAAGGATGGGATATGCCATCAGCCAAACCGTGCTTCCCTTCCCTTCTCTTCCAGCATTTTTCTTCTGCTGATATCCACTGGGTGGGTTTGGATGAGCCGTTTGCTCCCCACAGGAACTGGCAGTCGCTGGATTCCCTATCCTTCCCTCCCTCTGGAAATCATCAGGAAAGATTGGCACCGTGTCCTTGTTTCCCCAAGGAGACCTCATGCTGGGATCTTACTGACCCGTGCCCCTTGGTGCCACCAGCATTGGTCCTTCTCCAGTGCCCAGCTGTTTGCCATCGGGGTGACTCGAGGTTTTTGCTCCAATTTCGGCATTAATTCTGTCTAAGTCTTCTCTAACCTCCCCTAGAACTCATGCTGACTCCAGCCAGAGCCAACAACTGGGGCAGGGTTGCTGCAGCTCGGTGTGGGCTAACCTGTCTGGTCTCAGCAGCCCAGTGCACTGTAGGTCTTTTCCTCTCGTCCTTGGTCTTTTGAGGATAAGTATATCAAAGCGATCAAAATCCATGGCATGGGGTTCTTCCCTGCTCCCAGAAGAGACAGCCCTGCACTCCGCTGGGAAACAGGCAGGGATGGGTGGGGCTGGATCTGGCTGGCTGTACTGCCCATCAAGGTGGAGTCAGTCCTTTTACCACCCTCTTGGTTTGGCCCTTCACCCCCAGTGACACCAGGATCTTCCTTTCTCCCATAAGGCTCCACACAGCAGCAAGTGCCACCAAGCTGGCAGGCGGCCCCTCTCCAGCCAAAATCGTCTGGTTTTAACCTCACCCCTCTGTTTTGTGGTCTCCCAGTCAAGCACAGGCTGGACTATGTGGAGGAATACCAGAACCTGGTGACCAACTCTGAGACGATGGGGATTGAGGTCTTCACCATCCCAAAGGTGGGACTGTTCGCAGCCATGGCCAACCGGATCACCCCGCCGGGATCGGCCATCTACAAGTGGACTGATGGGAAGTTTGTGCCCTACCAGAACATCCCCACCTACCAAGCTCAGTCCTGGAAGTATTTCACCATTGGGAAGAAGGTGAGTCTGCCTGGAAGGTGCCCCCTTCTTTCAGTACATTAAAGTGCAATTTCCTGACACTGGCTCCTCTGAAGCCCAGAGTCTTTGGCATAGTTTAGGGAGTGAATCTTTCTCTCTTCTCTCTTTGATGGAGTCACGCTGATACCAAGCTGATATTGAGCTGACCAAGGTCTCTCTAGGGACTCCTGGCTCATCTGTGGGCTGCCTGCTGTGTTTTACTGTTTTGCTGAGGCACAGCTACATTCACCCGGGCCATTTCCAGCACCTGATGTTGTCAGAGTAGGTAACTGCGTCTCAGAGATCTACTTGTGGTCTTAGAGAGCCATCAGAGCCTGCAGCTCCCTTCTGAGACCCACTGAGTCCAACCTGCAGCATTTTTAAGCTCTCGTGCTTTTAAATCATTCTGGGATTTTGGAGCCACCTCTCCTTCCCTGGGCAATCTGCCATGGGACTTGTGAAGAGTATCTGGATGGTTCCTTTCGCTGGGAAGCATATCACTTTTGGAGGAGCCCCAGGCAGGACGCCTGCTGAGAGCCAGCTCTGTGCAGGGCTCCTGGGGAGCTGGGATCATTCCCCCTCCGGCATGACCCATTCTGGCTTTGTCACCAGAGTGGCTGCAGGGCTCCTTCACTGCCAGCCACGTGCTCCAGGGTACAGAGGGATGGGCAAAATTCTTGCCTTCCTGCTGGCTGGATACAAACAGGCCATGTCCTCTGTTGGTGGTGGGGGAACATGATGGCAGAGGCCATCCCTGATGGGCAACATGATGGTTGGGACTGTCCCTGCTGGTGGGGTCCAGCAGAAAACCCAGTCAGGCCCTGGAAGTGCAGCTGTGTTGCAGTGCTGGCTTTGGGCTGGGAATATGCCTGCCATCCCCAATACTGCTCTCCACTGCTCCACTGCACCCTCAGAGGCAGCAGATGGGAACTCCCTAGAGTTCTGAAGGTGGTTCCCACCAGCAGATAAACCCAGCACTTGGCACACTTGTGCATGGAGACGATGGCCAGAGAGGTGTTGCACCAGCAGCAGTACAGGTCTCTGCAGTACCCAGGTTCCCTGCACACGTTGCAGTTGGGATGCACCTCTGTGGGTGTCAGCACCTTGTTACTGCACCAGGACCTGCTGGTGCTCTGCCAGGATGGAGTGAAGGGCCCCACGGGCAGTGTGGGCACTCTGGTGGCTCCTGTCAGTGGAGGCCAAGGGATCACAGGCTCCTAAGTTGTGGGGCTGGATACAGGTGTCTCTCTTCCCACTGAAGCTGTTTCTAGAGGTGTCCCAAAGGGAGTCCCTCAACTGGGGCTCTGAGAGAGAGCAGTGCTGGGGATGCACCTTCCCTGAGGGAACAGTGGGACCCAGCACAGCCCTGTCGCTGGGGGTGGCAGGGTCCTGCATGGGCCAGGAGGCAGGAGACCTCCTCACTGACTGTTTCTTCCCTGTGGGCTGTGGCCCTGTGCCTCTTTGTGGTCCAAACTGGGGCATAACCTCTGCCTCTCTATCTGAAAGACACTGGAATGGCGGAGGCAGCATGACGGAACTTGGATGTGCTCCCCGCCTTGCACTTGGCCACCTCTGCTGCACCACAGCTGTCCCTGACATTTGCACAGGGGTTTCCTGATCTGGAAAATGTTTTGTCTCAGGGAACTGTTATCATTATTGTCATTGTTATCATATCTGTGATTTTTCTTGAGCCACCTTTCCTTACAGGAAGGTTTGGTAGCCCCAACCCCCCTCCCTCCCCAGTCCATTTCACGTCCATGCTCTCCATTCCCAGGGCTGGTGAGGCACAAGCAGACACAGCTCAGCTCTCCCTCCCCTTGTCTAAGAGGCTGTTACTGAAAGCTGTGTTCCTGCCATGCACAAACACCCCCACAGGCCACTGGGTCCCTGTCCCTGCTTTGAGTGCACTGTGTTGCTTGGGGGCTGGTTAGGGACCCCAGCCAAGGGGCCACCTTGTCCTACAACAGCCACCTCATCCCTGGTGCCCCATCCCATCTCCCCGTGCCCATTCTTGTCCCTTCTCTTTTGAGAGGAGAAAGTCAAGCTGTCCTGGCTTTTTCCTTTTCAGATCTTCCTAGCAGTGGCGAATTTTGAGCAGAATGAGAGGGGTCAGGAGTTCTCTGTAATATACAAGTGGAGCCGCAGGAAAGCGAAATTCATCACGTACCAGCGGATCACCACGCACAGCGCCAGGGACTGGGAGGCCTTTGTCATTGAGGGAGAGGCTTTCCTCGCTGTGGTCAACCACAGAGAAGGTACCCAGCCCTCATGTTCCCTACAGGCCCTGGGGTGACATCTGGGACCATGGCAAGTGCCCCGCCACAGGTACCTGCTCAGAGTATCCTCCGGTTGCTGTGGAAACCCCACGGCTCCCTGTGCATCCTCTGCTGGAGCAGAGTGCAGGGCAAAGCCAGGGAGATGTGCACGCAGCTGGGAGTGTGGTGTCCCTCAGGAAGCCTTGCAGACCCTCCCGTTATAGGGGAGAAAAGCATTTGGGAAAGTGGCTGATGGAGACCCCCTCTGGGTTTCTGACAGCAGAAGACAAGGACAAGAGTGGGGACAGTGTCTGTGCTGAATCTCTCTGCTGCTTTTCATTTTTATCCCCAGTGCTGCATAATCTGGTAGCACCCCAGGCTGAGCCTTTTGCACACAGGAAACTGAGGGAAGCTGAATGAGAGCCTGCTGACATATCCCTCTTTCCCTCCCTCCTTGGGCACCCTGCAGACATGATCCAGCCTTGTTCCCCCTCCCAAGCCCTGAGTTGTTCCGGGCTGGGACATGCACTCCTTAGCATGGAGGGATGAATGGGTCGATAGCACAGCCCTGGTTCTCCAGGATGCTCCCAGCCAGGTTCAAAACACTGGGCTAATGGGCTCTTTCCCTGCCACCAGGGCTGGCTCCAGGGAAATCAGCTTCTCCGGCACCAGGCTCAGAGATGGTGGCAGGTTCCTTGGGCACCTGTGAGCTGGGCTGGAAACTCCATGTTGGACCCTACCATGGCCAGTTCGGATGAGACCTGCTCCCATGGCAGTGTGGTCCCTTCAGCAGCCATGCCTGCAGGGGTTAAGACCATCACGGCTAAGCCAACCCAGGGATGTTTCCCTTGGAGGGAGGTGGATGGCCAGTCCCTGAGGAGCTGCCACTTATCCATGTGGCCGTTCCCACACATTATCCCTGCAGCCTTTCCTTCCCAAGTCCCTTCTGCTGCACTGAGGATTTAAAGCCATCTGGGTCTCACACAGGTGTGAGGTTGAGATGCTCGAGCAGAGCCCAGGAGCTGGATGGAGCACATGCTTTGGTGCTGGGGGGCAGCCCGCAATGTCGGGAGCTGAGGGACGTGGCTGGGAGTGGCCCCACTGCACGAAGCCACCCCGTGGGACAGCTGGCAGAACTTGGCTGCCCTGGGACACTGGCACATGAGCTGGCCTCTGGGCTACTGCTCATGTGGGGACATGGCACCGACCTGTCTCTCCTCTGCCAGGGCTGCCACAAAGCTGCCACCATACACGCAGGACAAGTTGCTAGTGTGTCCTGTGGGATGGAGGGTCTAGGTAGGGATAGAGGCTCTAGGTATAGCTGGAGGCTCTAGACAGGAATGGAGGCTCTGGTTAGGGATGGAGGTTCTAGGAAGGGGTTGAGGCTCTAGACGGGAATGGAGACACTAGGTAGGGGTGAAGGCTGTAGAGTCTCTTCAGCTTCTTCTTGGGCAGCAACAGGTCACTACCAAACAGCCTCGTGACCTGCTGGCAAATATTCACGTGGCTGAACCTGTTTCTTAGACAAGCCAGGTATCCCTTTCCCTCATTGTGCACATCTGTCCATCTGTCTTCCCAGGGAACAACCACAATATAGATAGTGTGATATACAGGTGGAACCCCAGGACAGGGTTGTTTGAAACTAACCAGACCATTCCTACCTCTGGAGCCTACGACTGGGAATTTTTCACCATCGGACCATATTCCTTCTTGGCTGTAGCTAACACATTCAATGGCACATCCACTAAGATCTACTCACACATCTACATCTGGCTCAGTGGTTCTTTCCAGCTCTTCCAGTCTATCCTGGTAAGGCTTGCCTATTGCTCCTCAGTCCCCCTCGGGGTTTAGATGAGCCAGCTTGTCTCATGGTCTCCTTCCCCGCAGACATTTGGTGCTGCTGACTGGGAGGTTTTTCATATTGGGGACAGAGTCTTCCTGGCTGTTGCGAACAGCCACAGCTACGACAGTGGGATGCCAGCGCCCTCCAACTTCTACGCCATCAACTCCTCCATCTATGAGCTGAACATCACCGCTCAGATGTTTGTTAAATTCCAGGACCTTCTCACCTACAGGTACCTTTGCTAGGAGTCAAGGTGCTCCTCAGTCCATGTCCTTCCCCCGAGCAGCCCAGAGGTGACACAGAGTCATAGAATGGTTTGGGTTGGAAGGGACCTTAAAGATCATCTCATTCCAACCCTCTTGCCATGGGCAGGGACACCTTCCACTAGACCCAGTTGCTCCAAGCTCTGTCCAGCTTGGCCTTGGACACTTGCAGGGATGGGGCAGCCACAGCTTCCCTGGGCAACCTGTGCCAGGGCCCCTCCTCTTTCAGTTCAAAACTGCACTTGCTTGTCTACAGGAGGGTTCCTACAGGTTTTCACACTGCCAGGGACCGAGACTGGTGGGGAGGGCAATTCATGACAGCTCCTTGGCACCAAATCCCAGTGGAAGCTGGGAGAAGGCCCTGGATTTGGGAATGAGGCTGGATTTCTTTCAGAAGCAGCCTGGGAAGAGCAGGGTTTCCTGTTTGTCATCAGGGTGGCATAGATAGGAGCGGGGTGGGCTCAGCCCCACGGACACACCACCCCTTCTTCAGGTGGCCACACAGGGGCCACCTCACCTGCCCCTCTGCTTTCTTCATGCCCAGTGCCCTGGACTGGGAGTTCTTCTCGGTGGGAGACGACTCTTTTCTGGTGGTAGCAAACTCCTTCAATGGCTTCACCTTCTCTGTTAACAGTGTTATCTACAGGTACTGTGGAGGGCAGGGCTGGGGGACTTGGGGGGTTGTTCCCAGCAGGACCAACCCTGCATGGGTGCAACCTGGTGCATCTGCCCAGGGAGGATGGATAGGACTGCTCCCTGTTTTCAGGCAGGAATGGGGAGCCCCAGTGAGGGACTGGGAGATGCCAGCCCCAGGGCTTGGCTCTTCTGCCCCTCCCGGGTGCCCAGCTCGTGCCCCAGGAGCTAACTGCCCTCCCCGTGCAGGTGGCAAGGCTACGAGGGCTTCGTGGCAACCCACCACCTCCCCACCATCGGCTGCAGAGACTGGGAGGCGTTTCACACCGCTGAGGGCTCCTACCTGCTCTACTCCAGCGCCAGGGAGCCGCTTTCCAAGGTGCTCAAGCTGAAAACCACCTGAGGCGACTGAGACCTGCTCAGCTCATCGCCAGGACAGGGGCAAGCTGGGCATCTGGGTGAAGATGGACCACAGAGCCCAGGGACGGCTGCAGCGTCAGCCGGGCAGTGGCTGGCTGTGTGCTCTGCAGGAAGGGGAAGAGGAGGAGGAGGAGGAAGCTCCAGGGCTCCCTGCAGCCTTGTCTGGGGGCTGGCAAAGGGGCTGAGACCCTGCTTTGGTGCTTTCTCCTGGGAAAGCTCTCCCACTGTGCTCCAGAGCCATGTCCTACACAAGGTCCCTGGCACCCAGGTGCTTCCCAGGGCTTGCTGGGACCTGACACTTGGCAATCTCCAGCCAGGAGAGACACAGAGCTGCCAGTAGCTGTGGCCAGAGGTTGCACAAAGCCAGGGAAGGAAGAGACTGAGCAGAGCATGAGCTGGCCGGGTGGGTGCGTGGCAGAGGGGAGTAAACATGTAAGAAACTGTGGAAAAAGGTTGATCCAGGCTTGGCTTTGGCTGCCCAGCGCCTGGTGCTGCAATGCTGCTGAGAACTATCTGGTTTGACATTGCAGCCGCTCTTGATGTCACCTCTGGTGGCATCACCACCCCATGACACTGCTGCAGGTGCCTTCACCCCCTCCCGCTCTGCTGTGGCTGGCTTGGGTTGTCCTCGATGTGTGATGTGTGTGTTGTACAAGCCCACCAGTGTGTACAAGGATCAGTGCTGGTCCTTGCACACCTTTGTGTGGGATTAGCAACTCCTAAGAAAACCTGCTGTGCATTTGGACAAGTCCAGCTACCACGGGCATTGGAAAGATCCAAAAGTGCGCCAGGTGAAACTGTGGCCTCTTTTCTTTTCCTCACCTTTACCTGGGGACTCTTTTGCTTAACCAGAGCTCTAATAAACTGTGTGCACCCAGCCTTCATCACATGTAAGTACCCAAACGGCTCTGCCCATGGTAGAGGCATGCCTTCACCCCACAAGTCATCCCCCAATGAGGCCGGGGCCACGTCCATGTCCACGAGGATGAGGTGGCCCTGAGCACAGCAGTGTGCTGGGATGAGGGTGCCCCTTTGTTCCCCCCCACGCAGGACCCTTTGCCTCACCTGACTGTCCCAGAGTGTCACTCAGTCTTCCTGAGGCCCAGGTTTCCTGCTGGAGCTGGGCCACCCACCCTGGAGCTGGGGAGCCCTCAGGATGTGCCAGCCCTGCAAGAAGGACTGATGAGTCACAGCTTGAGCTGCCCCAGGGTCCAGGGAGAGCCTCTGCATCCCTTCCTCCTCCCCCTGTTCACTGCAGCTGCACCTGGCTCTGCCAGGAAGGACCATTTCTCGCTTGTGAGACGAGGGAAAATTTGATTTGCTTCCATCATGCCAAGCCACCAGCAGCAACCCTAATTCAGCTCTGAGAAAGGGAAAGATAAGGCAAGATGTACCAGATGCATTTGGGCAGCCAGTCCCTGCTTGAGCCTCGTGGAAGTCATACTGGTACACTGATTTTAGGGTGATCTGCTTTGGGAGAGACTGAAATAGGACAAGCTCAAACCCCCAAGCACCACCCTGTGCCACAGACACCCAGCTCCCAGCATAGCACAAACCCTGGAACTTTTCCTGTGTACAGGGCTTTATTGAGGAGCCAAAGGTTTGGGAGATTCCCCCCCCCCCGGGTTGCTGGAGGCAGGCAGAGGCTGCTGAGGTGCTACACAGGGCCTTGGGGATGATGTTCTGCTTTCTGCAAGGCTTGGAACCAGGATGGGGTGAATACGCTGCAGTGACCCTTGGCACCCCAGGGAACTCCTGACCCCACAAACCCCCACCCCATCTCTTCCCACCGGGGGCTTGACCTGTGCAAACTACGAGCATGTGGCTGGGGCTGCATTCCCTGTGAGCCCAGGTCTGGCAGGGAAAAAGGGTCTGGCCGGGAGTGTTCACCCCCAGGAACATGGTCTCCACGGACAGGTCTGCGTGAGGCGTCCCCAGCGTCCCTCCCCCATGTCCTTTGCTCACACTCCGTCCAGTGTCGCTGGGGAGGGGTGGTCAGTGACGCTTGTCTGCAGGACTGGAGCAAGCACTGGGGAAATCCCACCAAGAAGCTTTGAAGCCCACCAGTTGGCTGCTGGCTCCCTGCAAAGAAGCTGTGAGCTGGCACCCCAACCCTGCGCTACAGGGCAGTGCTGGTGGTCTCTGCGTGTCCCTGGGTGCTCGGCAGTGGCTTCAGGTAATCCACGTGCTTGCAGGTGTCCTCCCGGTTGTGCCGGACGTAGCAGATCACGTAGACGATGACCATGGCGAACCAGCCGAACATGGTGATGAACATGGCCACGTCTGTGGTCCTCTGGCGCACGCTGCAGAAGTTGACGCCGGCATCCAGGACCTGGAGCAGCGGCTTACCCACGTACTCCTCCCGTGGGGCCGTATGGCAGGTGATGTCCTGGACAGAGTCAGGGTCCAGTCGTGCCTCCCACAGCACCTCCTGCAAGGCGCACTCACAGTGCCAGGGGTTGTTGGCCAGCCGGAGCTTGGCATTGAGTGCCAGCAAGGCCTCCTTGGGAATGCTGCGGATGCGGTTGCTGGAGAGGTCGAGGGTCCGCAGCCCTGCTGCCACCCCTTTGAAAGCCGCCCTGTCGATCTTCTCAATGGCATTCCTGGAGAGATCGAGTTCCTCCAAGTGGGAGAGGTGCCTGAAGGCATTGCTGGGGATCCTGGTGATACTGTTGGCATCCAGCTTGAGGAACACCGCATCTCTGGGGATGTCCTTGGGGATCTCCTCCAGGTGTCGGGAGCTGCAGAGGACGGCCTTTGCCCCTGCCCGCTCCGTACACTGGCAGCTGGGGGGGCAGGAGCTGCCCCAGGGGACGCAGAGCAGAAGGCAGAAGAAAGCCTGGGCCACGCTGGCGGCCGGTGTGGTGGTGGTGGTGAAGGTCATCTTGCAGCCGGCCAGCTCAGCATGGCTGCTGGCAACTCCCCGGGGGTGGCAGCAGCTCTTGGGCAGCAGGGTGGCCCCTCGGCGCTCCTGCAAAGCCTCTCCCATCGCTGGAGGGAAGCGGTGGGTGGAGGGGATATGACACGGCATTATTTCCTGGAACATTGTGTATGGCTCATGTGCGATGTGCCCTGGCAAAGGGGTGGGAGGCTGGGCTCAGTTTGGAAAACAAGGGTGGAGTGACACTCGCTACCATCTTGTCCAGAACAGCTTAATTTGGCCTATGTTTAATTGTACACAGAGATGCAGAGATTGAAACCCCTGCCCCCTGCCCCCATCTCTGCAGAGACCACCCAGGTGGACAAAGAGTGCTGCAGGAAGGAAGTGTGGAGACAGGTCTGGCCTGGGAGCCTCTGCCCCATCCTGCTGCTAGTTTTCAGGGGGGACGCGGTGGTTTGCTGCTGGAGAACAGCAGCAATAAATTCCTATCTCACCAACACTGAGTGTTTAAAAAAAAATGATGAGTCAGACTGCACAGATCATCAGACTGACTTAATCACCACCGGGGTTTTAAATAACAAGATGTGGAGCTCTTTTACTTTCCCTCCTCTTCTGGTCCATGAGCCGGTAAAAGTCACATTTCCAAGGGTTTCGCCAAAGAAGGGTTTGGAGATGAGTTTGCATTTTAAAGTAAACAAAGATTAAGGTTTGATAGCCTGACTCTGGGGGCAGGAGTTGAAGAGAGGAGCCACTATCATAGTAAAGGAGGTGATGTGGAAATCTCAAAGGACACCCCAGTGCTGCCGGGGGCAAGGCAAGAGATGAAGGAGGTGGGACACCTTTCCTCTGCCTTTGGTGCTGCTCACACCTCTCCTGCTGCCTTGGCCAGCCTGGGAGGAAGAAATCTCCATGGAGGGCAGGGTGAGAGACCAAGGGACCCTCTCACCTGGGAATTAAATGGCCCATGGTGATGTCATTATGGGCACTGAGTTGTTGTCCCCCTACTACCAGCATTCTTCTGCTAATGGCATTCCCCTGGGAAGAGCAGCATCTGTCAGGTGTGACCATCCTCAGGGTACCACAGGGGGATGCTCACACCCGAGGGATGCTCACACCGGATGGATGCTGCCCATGGCCTAGCCCGTGGCCCTGCCCAGGGCTGGGGCACTGTGGGCTCTGCCAGAGGAGGTGAAGTTCTGCTTCCCGGGAATTCCTCTGGCCCTAAGAAAGGTACCAGGCGCCGCCAGCTCCGTCTCTCCGGGGGAACAAGGGCACGTTAGGCGATGCCGGTTCTCACCGTCTGGAAGGGCTCAGAGGGGCTCTGAGGAGTCTCAGCCTCCCGGACCCCGGGGGTGTGCGGGGGCGATACCCTGCCCCGCCCTCCTGCCCCGCCCTCCTGCCCCGCCCTGAGCCGGGACCCCGGCAGGCAGCACGACCGCCGCCCCCCGCCGCTCCGAAGCCCCGGGGGTCCCTTACCGGCTCGTGCGGGGCGGCTCCGCTTCGTTCCGGCTCCGGATGCGGGTTCAGTGCCAGTGCCAGTGCGGATGCGGTGCCGGTGCCGGTGCGGTGCGCGGCTGTTCGGCCGCGATCGTGCTCGGCCCCACCTGTTGCTGCGGCCGCTCCCGCGGAGCCCCGGGCCGGGCGGTCCCGCCGCGGCGGCACCGGGCGGTGCGGGGGCGGTGCGGGAGCGAGGGAGGCGGTGCGGGGGGACGAGGGGAGGGAGACCTGAGGGCCAGGGCCATGGGACAGCCAGGCAGCACCCTCACGGGGTTGCAGAAGAGTGGCCGCGTGGAGCACCTCTGTACGGAAATTAAGCGCTGCTAATGAGGTTTCAGCAATTTTCCTGAGACTGCCGTCCAGACTGTCGGTCTGGAAGCTTGATCCGCTGCTGTAAGGTAAGATCGCTCCTTCCCTCCCCGGCCATGCCTCCAGACTGGATCTCCCTGCACCCGTGTGGGCTCCCAGCAGATGGTCTCCTGTCCTCTCAGCGATCGGAGACCAGGAGCAGATATCAAACAGTCCACGAGCAATGGGAGAAGGTGCCGTGCCATTGCCTTGGAGCACATCTTCCATATTGACTCCAAACGGGTCAAATCGTCTCAAACACCCACGTCTAGTGGAAAGTGTTCCTGCCCATGGCAGGGGGTTGGAAAGAGATCGTCTTTAAGGTCCCTCCCAACCCAAAGCACTCTGGTTCAGCCATAATTGGAGGTGAGTCAACAAGCAAAGTGAGTTTGTGCAACAAGATTGGGGTGAGAACGTTCAAACTGGTCTCATCCTGGAAGTGTGCTCCAAGCATGGCCTTCAGGAACAATCCCTGTTTAAACAGCCATAAGAGACCACTAGCCTGTAGCTATTTAATGCATGATTTATTGAGCTGGGTTGAATACACTGCCAGACTGAGCCCCCTCCCCTTGCCAAGCCCCACTGCATCACTGGTGAAACTGCAGTTGTGCTGTGGTAGCCACCAGTGTGGGATGAATAGCCCAGGCTGACCAGTGTCTGATCCATCAGAAGAGGGTGTGAGAACTGAAATCCCACCCTGAGCAGTCCCAAGCATAACCTGCTACCGTGGGGCTCTTCTGGGTGACCAAAAAATGTCTTCACTGTGCCTTGTTCTCCCCATGGTGGGCAACAGAAAATGTTAGTGAAAGACCCTTTAAAAGCAGGACATCTGGGATTGACACACTCCTGTCCCCTCTCCTGTCCCTACCTGCTCAAGGGACCATAGAGAACGGATGACCTGGTCCCAGCAAGCTGCCCCTATCCACCCATGTGTGCCAGGGGATGGGGACAGGCAGGTGACATTTAGCTGGTGCCTTGGCTCAGACAGAGGGAGGGAGTTCAGCTACAAGCCAGAGCTCAACATACACACGCAGGATCACATTAGTGTGGGGTGTGGCGGGTGGGCAACTCCAAGCCTTCTCCAGAGCAATCCTTTGGGATCTGTGGCAGGGGGGCTGCCAGGGCTCAGAGCAGGAGCGGGGAGCGGTGATGGATATCCTGGTGGAGGAGTAGCTGGGGCTGGTGAGCTCCCAGTGCCCACCCTGAAGCTGAGAGCAGGTTGGAGCTGAGGGAAGGATCGCCTTGCAGGAATAGCCCTGTGGCTCTGCATGGCCCAAGCTCTGGGCTAGTGCTCTGGGCTAATGTGGAAGCACCAAGACACAAGCTGGGGCTGAGCTTGGTCGCTCAGGCGACTGGGATGCACTGTCTAGGCAGCCCGTGCCCCCAGGGAGGGGACACTTTTCCTCCCAGAGACCTGCAATGTACAGTCACAGAAGCACCCAAAGCACCTTGTCTCCAGCAGCTCCCATGGTCTCACAAGTGAACTGGGGTGGAGCTGCAGGTCCCAGCCAGAACCTGGTCTGGGGCAGCAGGAGCCCTGGCCTGTGCTTGAGGCCTCAGTAGTAAGCACCGAGGAGGGTTGACACCTTGTGTAGGAGCTCCTTGTGGTTGGCATGCAGGGGGATCCTCTTATCCAGCACCTGCCAGCGGATGCACAGCTCTGGGTCGCAACCCTGAAGGAACTGGAAGGGGGCAGACATCATGTACTGCTGGTGAGGGGCCATGCCAGCCACACCCAACAGCACTTCCAGTCCCCAGTCTCCCACCCTTTCTCTTTGGGGAACACACTGGGGTGACACCCCACATTCATCCCCATGTTCTTCCCCCAGTCTGTGCAGCTGGAGGATCCCACTCCTGCTGAGGGCCGGGTCAGGGAGCCACGGGGGTGACAGCCCCTTACTGAATTCAGCCGCTTCATCTCCACGTCGTTCTGGTTGTCGAAGTGGACACTGACAGCGACTGTCTCGACCCAGGCGTTGTCTGTGTTGCGGGGGTCATCGAGGTACCCCTTGTGTACCTGTGCTCGGTGACAGAGTTGCCACATCAGCAGAGCCCCCCCCCCATCTCTGAGGGCACCAGAGGCCCCTGGAGGTGGTGGGGTATTGCCCTGCAGCTCCTCTGCCCCACTGGGGACCAGCACCCCATTGCCACTGCAGCAGGCGCAGACACTGGAGTGGGCGGCCCACCCCCGCGATCTCTTGGCTGCTCCCAGACCCCCACACATGCATTACTTCATATCTCCACCTTCTCCAGCAATTCCTCCCTGGTGGGAGCAGTGGCCAAGAGGTGAGGCACCCTGCCCCTGTACCCTGGGGCCCCCATGTGGCCCTGTGACACCATGACGGCCCCACATCACGTCCCCATGTGCATCTACTGCCAGGACACCTGTGTGCCCCTGTATGGGGGTGATGCCTGCATGCCCCCATCCCACTGGGACACTCACGTGACCCAGTACCACTGGGAGACCCGTGTGCCCCCCACCTCAGTGCCTTGTTTCAGCAAGTTCTGGAACTGGGGCCAGAACTCCCGGCGGAGGATCCACTTGAGCTTCAATGGCAGTGTCTCCCCCGGCTCCAGTGACCCCTGTGCCAAAGCAGATGTCAGCCATGTGGCCTGCCATCAGCACAGCCCAGCCTCCCTCCCTGCCATCAGCTTGGCCATCAGGCAGTTGTGAGCCACCACTGCAGAAGATGCCACAAGCTCTCGTGGTGCCTCCCTTCCTCCCTCTCCAGCCTGAAGTCCTCAGCTCTGCCCAGGCAGATGTCCGAATGTGCCTGATGCAAAGTCTGCCAAAGAATGCTTTGCCAATGGCTTAACGTGGTCACAATGAAGGACTTGTGAGAACTGAAGCTGTGAAGGAGGAGGGAGAGGCAGGAGATGGGCTCAGGGTGCGTGGGTGTATGTAATGGGACCATTGCTCACCCAGCACCCTGGCATGCAGATGCTCTGCAGGAGAGTCAGAGGTACCTCTTCAGACAAGGCTGCAACATGTCCCTGTGATTCTCCCTTTTCTGTGGGACATCCATCCTTCCATCCATCCTTCCATCCATCCATCCATCCATCCATCCATCCATCCTTCCATCCATCCATCCATCCATCCATCCATCCATCCATCCAT
>JAYRBT010000010.1:21427508-21446507 GCA_036023395.1 Myiotriccus ornatus | reverse complement strand
ATCCATCCATCCATCCATCCATCCATCCATCCATCCATCCATCCATCCATCCATCCATCCATTCATCCATCCATCCACTGCTCCCATCTCCATCTTCTGCACCAGCTCTTTTACCCCAGCTCTTACCCCAGGCAGAGCCCAGACATCTGACAGTGGGTACTGGGCTACCAGCACTTCCAGCATCTTCTTCAGGCTCTTCCTTATAATGGATCCATCCAAATTCCTCCTCCAGCTATGAGAGAAACCCCTGTCATGCTGCAGCTGCACTTGGCTCCCCTCCTCCCAGAAGTGGTTGTATTGGCAGCACTGGGTTTGCCCAGGTCCCAGTCTCTCCAAGGTGGTTCCATACCCCCTTTTTCCCCCCACATGCCCATCCCTGTGCTGGAAGAGGACACCTCCGTGTCCCCACACACTCACCGGGTCACGACGGGGTGCAGGGCATGGTTGGGCCCAAAGCAGTGCAGCCTCCCTCGGCCTCGCAGCCCCGTCCTGCCCATGGGGTTCCTGTCAGAGTGAGAGTGAGGGAGTTGAGATGCTGCCAGAATCCCTCTGTGCACCCCTATAGCACTTCCCTACCACTGCACCCCACCTCTTTTGGGGTGCTGTGGTGTTTTTTTGGGGATGAGCCTTGAGCACGATGCATGCCATTATCCCTGCCGCACCATTAGCCGTAGGAAAGCGGGAATGGGTTGGATGCACCCTGGTGCCCCTGGACTCTCTGTCTCCTAGTGCTTTACCTCCCACCCCAGCTCCCATCTCCCATCTCCCTGTGGTAGCTGCACTCACAGTGGCAGCCCGTCCTGCACGGCGTAGAGCCCATGGAAGCTCTGCCGGTCGATCAGCCCATCCATGGTGTTGTAGTTGATCTTCAGGAGAGACTCCAAGGAGCTGGGGGTGGGAGGCAGCCCGGCAGGGAGGGCTGGCTGTGCCACCCAGGAAAGGGGTAGAGGAGTGGGGAGCCATGGGGGAACACTCACAGGCTGAAGGGGTCCTGCACAGCCATGTCCTTGTGGTCGGCCGAGTAGGCAGGGGGGTCGTAGAGCGGGAAGTCCACCTGTGGAGCAAGTGGCTGTGTCGGGACTCCCTTGCATCTCTACTCTGGTGGCAGGCAGGGACTGGGATGTCCAGGGACACTTTATGCCCCAGTGTATTCATCTGCACAGCTTCTAGCATCACTGCCAAATTGATGCTCCTGGATCTGCTGGGGACTGAGCTCAGGTCTTGGCTGATGGAGTCATGCCCCCATGGAGGTCAGTGCTGGATCCTGTCCTTGATCCTGACCCAGCCTTGCCTCAGGAAATGCAGAGGCGGCTGGTTGTACACTGTCTCCAATCAAGCATCCCCAGGCATCCCTAGCACTGCAGATCCCAGCAGCAACAATGCCCTTTTCTCTGGGAGAACCTCAGCGCAGCAGCTCCAGGAAGATACTTGCCTCAAGGCTTGGAAGAACAGCAGCTCCCAAGTGCAATGATGGGTCTATCCCTCCTCCCACCACTGCCTGGGTCTGCCTCACACCCCCTCCTCCCAGCCCCACTGCCCAGGGTCACAGCTCCTACCTCCCAGGGCACCTTCTCATCTGGCACAGGGAAGCGGAGGGTGTGAGAGCCTGGGTACAGGAGGTTTCGGGCAAGCACATGGTATGGGGGCCGTCTCTCCTCGGCTTTCCCCTCCAGGTCAGCCTCCCTGAAGTCCAGGGCTTTAGAGGAGCCTGTGAGACAGACACAGACAGCAGGGTCCCACAAAGCAGAACACTGAGTCCAGTGCTGCGGACCAAGGCTCTGATGAGGGGGCTGGCTGGGTCTCTCCATGGGGATGTCCCCTGGGAACCTGGACCCTGGCTTCCCTTCCAACAGGTCCTGGAGGAAACCCCAGGGAGGGTGGAAATGGCCACAGGATGGGCTGGATGGCCTCATGGAGCCACCAAAGCTCCCAAGACCAAAGGAATCTCTGCCTTGATGTTGAACAGAGAGGTGCAAGGGGCTGCTAAGCCCTGGTTTGGGGCCCTGGGCTTCCCTGATGCTGCTGGGGTGGAGTTGGGCTCTGCTTACCCACGGCTGGCAGGTCCTCCCCTGAGCTGAAGCCATTGCCTCGCAGTGCATGCATCATCCACCTCAGGGCCTGGGCACTCTGATGCACCTGTGGGCGACAGGAGAGGGTCACCTCCCTGGGTCCCACTGCCCCCAAGTAGTGCAGGATCCGGCCCTGGCAGGAGGCACTGCTGCCCTTAGCACTGACTGCCAGTCCCCACGGACAGCATTGATCCTAGCTGTGTCCTCAGGTTTGCCTTGGAAAACCATCTCCAGGGAAACATTTTTACAAAGCAGGTGGAAATGGAACTAGAAACAAGAGGTGCCAGGACTGGGTCAGCTCCCTGGGCACCCCACTGCTTGAGTGGGGTGTGGGACGGCTTCACAGAGAGTCCCCATCTTCAAGAGGTCTGGAGAGTCCCCTTAGGCCAAGAAGAGGAGCTGGGTCAGCTCTAACTCTTTGGGTGACCAGTGGAGGCAGCAGCACTTCCCATTTGCATTCTGTTCCCTTCAGAGTTAAACAGAACATTCCCCATAAACCTTTTCCACTTGGATGCTAATGGCAAGGAAACTCAAAGTGTCTGAAGGGGTATTCAGACAGATTTTGTGCTCTGGTTCAGTTGACTCAGCCCCTCAAAAATCTCACCTTTCTTGGGTAGTTGCTCTGGTTTTGCCTCACCTGGTCCTCCAGAGAGCCCAGTCTCTGCTCCACCACCCCCGTCCTCTTCACCCGGTCCAAGTCCAGCAGCTCTGCCAGTACGTCAACCCTGGAGGGACAGTGCAGATTGCAGCCCCCTCAGCAGACACTCCTGAACGGATCCCAGCTGTTCCCTGCTCAGGGCACCAAAGGATGGAAGGAACTCCCTGTCTCAGGAGTGACAGTACCTCTGTGCAATGTCCCGGATCATCTGCTCTGTGTTCTGCTTCTCCTGGCACTGCTGGTGCTGCAGGTAGTTCTCCTTCAAGAACATCTCCCATGAGAGGAGGGCAGCTTCCTCGTTCTTCTCCAGCTTCTCCTCTGCCGGAGGAAGGGGATGTGCTGTCAGATCTCTGGGCATCCCAAACCCCAGGGCCACAGGCAATGTGCCCAGCCTCGTGCCCTGAGGAGGGGGCAAAGGGCAGGAGGGTCCTCACTGAGTTTGTGGTGCGTGGCTGGCCGGCGGAGCAAGCCACGCCGGACCAGGAGCTGCAGGTGGTTGAGCAGGATGAGGGGTGGGGGCGCAGGTGGGCGGCTGTGGTACTCCTCAATCAGGTCGTGCCGCTGGAACTTCCAGATCTGGTCCGTGTGCTCCTGGACCTGCTGGAAGGTGTAGCTGGGACAGAGCCCAGGCGTCAGCCATGTGGGGGAGATGAGGGGGCACATCGTGTCCCACCCATCTCCCTGATCAGCCCTGCCCCACAACTGCTACTCCACCACATCTCTAATCCCCCAGACTCACTTGAACATGGCAATAAGGAGGTTGAGGAGGAGGATGTTGGTGAAGAGCAGGTACAGGCACAGCAAGATGACCGTCAGCCACTCTGGGAAGATGGGTTTCTTGTTGTCCGCATTTGTCTCTGGGCACTTGGGCTTGTAGGGGTCGGTCCCATTGGGGCTGCACTGGTCGATGTTGAAGTTGACCCCTGTGGGAGAGCACAACATGACTCTGTGGTGACCAAACCTCAGGGTATCTCGGGGAGCACCAGGCAGGGATTTGACCTCCATCTGCCACATCCTAGGTGCTCTCCTCACTGCCACCTGTCGGGAATTCCATGGGCCAACACGGCATGATTTTGGTACACTGGCCTTGTCACAGCCACCCTGCTTGTGCCACGTGCTGTCACAGGCTGGAGTTCCTTACCATCAATGTAGGAGGGAATCTGCCCAAAGATGGTCAGGTAGGAGTGGTAAACCACGCCACGGAAAAGCCACTCCACACGCTCCTCGTTGTGGATCAGGATAGCCTGCTTGGCCACCCCAAAGGACACTACCCACACTGCCAGCAGGAAGAGGAAGAAGAAGACATCCTTCATCTGCAAAGAGAGAGGAAAAGGATAATTGTGTCCCGGAGCAAACCCCACCTCAGGATGGGATAACATGGGTGGCACATCCAGGTGCCCTAGCAGGATGGTCCAGCATCACCCTGGCAGGACAGAGGGGAGCTCTCACCATGCGCTTCACAATTATGATCTTGGGCCCCAGCGTTTTACTGACTGTGAAAATGTGCATCAGCCGCAGGCAGAAAATGATAAAAGCCAAGGACAGTATGATACGCCCAGGATATAATGTTGATGGGATCAGCCTGGACACAGAAGAGAAGAAAGGAAACACCTCAGTGCCACCAAGGAATCATATAGAATCATTTAGGTTGGAATTACTGCGGGAGTGGTGAGGCCCTGGCACAGGTTGCCCCAGAGAAGCTGTGACTGCCCCATCCCTGGATGTGTACAAGGCCAGGCTGGACAGGGGTTGGAGCAACCTGGGATAGTAGAAGGTGCCCCTTCCCATGGCAGGGGGTTGGAACAAGATGAGGTCTAAGGTCTCTTCCAAGTCAAACCAGTTTGTGATTCCATGATTCTATGGAAATACTATCGAGCTCTGCAGCTTACCTGCAAGTCAGCCCTGCAATAAAGACTAGGATGGCACAGATATCCAGCTTGTTCCAGAAGTCCTTGATGTACAGGGAAGCCATTTTCACAAGCCCGAGCCCATCTGGATCATACAGCAGCTGTTGGGAGGAGAAGAGGGGTTGGGTGTAAGATATTCATCTGCCTCACAGAGGGGAGGGATCACACAGATCAGCTGGCCATCACTGGACACTCTCGCTGACCCAAAGATAACCTGAGCCTAGGGGCTTTCCTAAACAGACATGGAAGGAGCATGGGGACACCTGGGATATGGGGCTCTTCAGGCTGGGGGAAAAAGGCACTGAGGCACTGAAGCAAAAACTGCAGAAACCTCAAATATCAAGCAAAGCGTGGACATGTTGCTGGGAATTCACCCAAGGAAGGAGGTGCGTCCTCCATCTCCTGACATTCCCAAAACCCCATGTTCTTCTGGATGTACACATGGCTAGGTCAGGTGCAGCCAAGGAGATTCCCGAGCCTCAGAGATGTGGGGACCTGGCGGTTCCATGGGCTGGGGGGGGACGTCTCCGAGTGGATGGTAATGTGAGGAGCAGCATGGGAAATGAGCTGCTCAGGACCTCCCAGGAGCACCCAGAGGGGCATCTTTCCTCCTCTGCCACCTCCCAGACCCCGGCCCTGCCTGCCCCGCACCTGCCGGGTCTCCTCGCACACCAGGGAGAAGAGCCAGAAGTAGATGAGGTATTCCCGCCAGGATGGCGTCGGCTGGAAGTCAACCATCAGGACGTATGCGAAGAGCAGGAGGAAGGTGAAGTAAGAGAGGATGTTCATGAGGAAGATGACGACGGGTGCTGTGAAGAAGGCTCGGAGGCGTGTCAGGCAGCCCATGGGCTGCAGCCTCTTCTCCCTGCTGGGAGCAGGGAGGGTGTGGGCTCAGCTGCCCAGCAAGATTCCTCCAGCTTCCTCCAGCCAGCTGCAGGGTGAGGCTGGAGGAAATCCCTGTCTCTGTGCACGCGTGGCCCAGCTGCCAGAAGTACCTGAAGGTGACGAGGTTGGTGTAGACCAGGGGGAAGAACAGCATGCATGTGATCACCCGCCAAAGCCCGTTGTCCACACACAGCTTCCCCCACCAGACCTTGGTTAGAAAGGCCTGTGAGAAGGGAGGAAGAGGAGCGCTGGTTACAGGGAATACAGCGTAGAGCCCCACTCCTGCCTGCAGAGAACCCTGGATCTTGGGGACACATGGACACATCCCCTCCGAGCACTGCTGCTGGGAACCCACCTGGACACCCCCGTGGGACACAAAATTCATGTTCTTGGCCTCTAATGCCAGCTGCAGACAGGTTGTCTTCCCCCAGGCTTCAGAGACACGCGTGAGAAGCTTCTGGGCTCTCTCTTCATCCTTACGGTAGCAGTCTGTGAACACACCTGGATGGGCAGGTACCGGCGAGATGAGGCTGCATTCCAGGACAAGGCACTCACAGGTTCACCCTTTGCAGCAGGTTCAGGACATTGTACCTCACAGTGGTACTCCCTGTGCTCCCACCACCACCTCGGCACAGCCCTTGGAGCATCATGACCCTGACTCTGACAATGGGACCCCCGTTTGGCACTCCTCCATCACCCCCAGACACCTCCTGGGCATAGCTTGCCAGCCCTATGGGGTGCAGGAGCAGTTCTGGGGCGCTGGTGTCCTCCCACTCACCAA
Organism: Myiotriccus ornatus; assembly: GCA_036023395.1. Lineage (NCBI taxonomy): Eukaryota > Metazoa > Chordata > Aves > Passeriformes > Tyrannidae > Myiotriccus > Myiotriccus ornatus. Next base: position 21,440,207 of record JAYRBT010000010.1, on the reverse strand, counting down.
TCGCCTTGTGCTCGAACTGCTCAGCCAGGGCCAGCATGTCATCGGTGGTGTCCGTGTCCTCCTCCTCCTTGGCCAGCTCCTTCAGGATCTTGCTGCAGGCGAGTGCAGCCGCCATGCAGTCCTGGCTCTGAGACAGAAGAGGACAAGGAGAGCATGGACACTCTGTCCGTCAAGTTCCACGAATCCTGCCAAGCCCTCCCCAACTCCCACAGGAGGGAAGGTGGGTGTTCCAAGCAGACTGGCACTCAGGATGGAGAGCTTGCCATGACAAAGGTTCAGCTAGGCTCCCCTCCAGGTAACCCACTGCTACGGGGAATATGGTGACAACCCTGCCTTCCTCATGGGATGCATTAGGTGATGGGATGGAGTGACTCCTCAGCATGCTCACCATGCCACCAGCCATACTGCCGCTTGTCTTGGGGTGCTGTTTATGGGTGGAAGCCTTCTCCAGCCCAACTGCTGTGCCCCTGTGTGCTCAGCCCTCTCTCAGCCTGTGCAAGGACTAGCCCCCTTCTGGCTCAGTGCATCCTCTCTTCCCATTTTGGCCAGGAAGGGAGGGATCTGGCCTCATGGTACAGCTGGAGACGGACACCAAGTCCCCTCAGGCTGTCTTCCCTTTGGCTGGGGTCAGGCTCAGGACAGCTTGCCTGCTATCCCAAATCCCAGCACATGCCACTGTTGTCCTTGGGGCTAGAAGGTTTGGCTCCACCTGAGCCCCTCAGCCATGACCACCAGCTCTGGGCTGTGATACCTGGGCCCAGATGATTTCTGCCAGCTCCCTGCGGTTCTGGACCACAGCCCAGATGAGCAGGTCTCGGACGGGGTCCATGGTGAAGGTGACTCGTCCGGCAGAGCGCTTGTAGAGGGACCGGAGACTCGACCCTTGAACCTGCAAGGTGTGCGATGGTCAGACCTATTCCCTCAGCACAGAGCCACCCAAAGCCTGGGTGCTGTGTCCACCACCCGTGCAAGGGACTTTGCCCAGATAGAGGGGTGGCCAAGACTGGACTTATCCTGGAAATGCCAGGATGAGGTGGAGCTGTGTACCCACCCCACTGGGTCCTGCCCAGCACTGTCATGCAGCCACACAGTGCTGCAGGTGTAGGAGGGTGGGAGTCGCACCTGGAATGCAGGGCAGATGACTCAGGCGGGGCTTTAAGGGGTTTTCAGTAGGATTATTGAGCAGACAAGAGGGCAGAGACCTAGCTGCAACCTCCAGGACGGCTCCCTGAGCCGGTGTTCCCTCCCCACTGCAACCCTGCCATCAGGTAACCGGGATATGCGTACGTTCAGCTTGATGTGCGGGACGGGGATGGAGATCCGGGGCCGCTCCGTGTGCTTGGGCTTGGGGTACAGAGGCTGCGTGGAGCAGCCCAGCAGCTCCCGCAGCACCTGGGAGACGTGGTGCAGCTGGAGCCTTGGCATTTTGGAGCCGGCCATGTGCTCTCTCTCCTCCAGCAGCACCTTCTGCAGCTTGTTGTGGAACAGGCAGGATGGTGCCAGGTTGTCATACAGGTAAACCAGGGTGTCCCAGGTGACAAACTCCTTGAGACGCACTCCCTGCTCCAGGAACAACTTCACAAACTCTGGCTTGTTGGAAATCAGGGCAGCTGCCATCACGGGGTGGAGATCTGTGGGCTGGCAGGCCAGAGGCAGAGGTGAGGGGCTCCATGGTCTCAGAGCAGGACCATACCAGGCTCCTCACTCAGGGAAGATTTTATCCCTAAGTGCAGAAGATGTTTCTGGATGTGAAAGAGAATCTGAGAAGTACTAGGACTTGTGGGACATTTCCAGAGACACACAGGTGGATTAATACACTTATTTCTGTGGCAGTGGAGCCCTCTGTTCACTTGGCCACTGGGTGGAGGGATGGATAGGGCAGAGACCTCCTTTCCTAAGTTCATGAATGTCACACAATCACAGAACAATTTGGTTTGGAATGGACCTGAAAGCCCATCTCATTCCAACCCCCTGCCATGGGCAGGGACACCTTCCACTATCCCAGGTTGTTCCAAGCCCTGTCCAGCCTGGCCTTGGACACTTACAGGGATGGGGCATACACCCCCAAATATTTCATTTTTGGATTCCTATTTCCCTCCAGCTCTTCCCAGTCCCACCAAAGGTACATGAGCTGAGGGAACCCAAACTGGTGACCAAAACAGGAAAATACCTTCCAAGTCCCACAGATCCATCAGAAAGGATGGATAACCCTGCTCAGCTTTGACCTCTGCTTGGGAGCACTTTTGAAAAACAGGAGAGATTAAGAGCCCTTGGTAACGCAGTGGGAGCTCTAAAACTCTCCCCAGGCACAGCTGAGGTGAGAAGTGCCCCCTCCATATCCACAGTCCTGACAAGCTGTATGCCTGACCACACAAGCATCACAGATACTGCCTTACCTTCCAGTCGTGGTCATCTGTGAAGATCTCACTCCGGGCAATGTCCACCCTGTTCCAGGCCACAGCTAACTTCAGCTGGTGATCCCAGTTCTCATGACCAAAGTGGTCCTGGTTTCGGGATGCTGCATGAAAAGTGCGTATGTTAGAAGAGAGGATCAGCCTTGGAGGTGTGGCCCTTTGGGATTAACACCTTTTCCTGAAGAGCTCAGCATCGCAAGGTTTGGGGACCCCTTTGGTGACCCCGTAAGTCAGGCAGCTGCAGGAGGTGACTTGACTCCCATCCTGTTCACTTTGCCCCATCCTCCCAAGCAGCCCCCCACCCCTCACCTTTGAAGAGGGCCTGGAGGATGGCCACATCCACATCCTGCTGGCCGTATTTGCCCTCTCTGAAGATGGTCAGGAGCTGCCGGCTCCGCACTATGTCTTGGATCTGCAAGAAGAGCCGTGGGCAAGAAATCAGCAGCAGCATCTCCTCCCTGCTGCTTCCCACAGCTCCCTGCCCTGCGCAGGGCAATTCTTCACTCCACTCGGGTTGCCTGCTGGACTCGTGTGCTGTGTCCCCCAGCCTGGCTCTGGTTGATCCCAAACACTCCCTCTCTGCCCCAAAGGGAGCAGACAGTGGAGGAGCAGAGCTCGAGGCCATGGGGTGCTCACCAGGACAATGATGAGGATGGCTGGGGGCAGATGAGCCTTAACTTCCTACTGGGAGCCTTCCTGCTCATGGGCCAGGGCCCCCGGGGACCTCTTTGGTCTCCACAGGCTCAGAGGAGCCTGCAAGGGGCTCACCTTCTTGGTCCACTCCACCAGCTTGCCCTCAGTGAAGAGCTCATAGGTGTCATGGAAGAGCACACTTAGCTTCTGCTGGATCAAGGCGATGGTTATCTTGGACACGGGCAGGTTGGCCACCTGCGCGATGACATCGGCCACACGCCCAGACCCTTCCACGATCACACAGGGCGTCCCATTGGTGATGGCGTTGTAGATGGTCTGCAACAGGGTGGGGAGGCTGGTTCTGATCCCACCCAGACAGCAGCAGACCCTCTCTGAGCCTGGGACCCCACTGCTGCTCCCAACACTCATGTCAGGGTGGCACCACGCTCGCTCCGACACCGAGACCACCGCCCTGGGAAGGAGCTGCCCCCACCAGCACCCCCGTCCTCAGCTTGGCAGAAGCAGTTCCTTACATCGAGAGTCCCCGGGCCTCCTTCCAGCACCACACACACGATGGGGATCTTGATGGCAACACCTGCAGGGAAGCAAAATCCAGGTTTACCTCCCCATAGGGCAGATCCCCCTCATGTGGTCCCCTCTGAGTGCTGGGTTGGGAAAGGCAAGGTGGGAGCATTGTCCCTGACATATCAGGCTTCAGGAGAGGCAGGGGAAAATCAGAGCAGGTGCTTGTCTGGCATGGCAGATCAGACACATGGCGTGATTTTTGGGGGTGTCCTGTGCAGAGCCAGGAGTTGGACTCAAGGATCCTTATGGGTCCCTTCCAACTCAGGATATTGTGTGATTCCATGATTTATGCTGCTGGAGTATGTGTGTGCATGTGTTAGAGCAGAAGATCATCTGCACAGCAAGAAGATGTCACTTGGAAACCCCCTTGGAAGCCTGGCCCTTTGGGAGAAATGACTCTCCTTGATCAGCTCAGCAACACAAGGTTTGGGGACCTCTTTGGTGACCCCATAAGTCAATCATCTGGCAGAGAAAGGGTCTTTGATCTGTGTCACTGAGGATGCAGGTTCTACATTTATCACAGCAGTCCTCTCAGATCAGTTGCCCAGATCCCCCAGGGATGCCACAGCCACTCACTGGAGCCCAGGATGGACGCCCTCACCAGGGAATGGCCCATCCCTGTCTCAGGCCGGGCTGTGTGTCGCTGTTACCTCCTTTCACCTTGGTCTGCTCCGAAATGAACTTCTCCAGCTTGGTCCTCAGGGGGATTTCCACCCCGTACCTCCCGTGGGTCCCATCATCCACCAGGATGAAGTGGGAGTGGTTGCTGTCCAGGCACGACAGGCTGCCTTGGTTCTCCTCATCCAGCACGTACTCAGCAGGAAAACCACCCTGTAAGGTGCAGGAGGAGAGACTCTGGGAGAAGCCTGGCACAGGAGCACCTGATAGCCAAAGTAACCAGCGTGTGGGACAGGAACGTGCCAGCATGTGGGGACAGTCTGGACAAACAGCCATCCCTTGTCCCCCACCGGCACTCACATCAGCCTTGCTCCACCTACTCTCACACCCACAAGCAAATCCGTCCATGACCCTGGCAGTATTCAAGGTCAGGTGGGATGGGGCTTGGAGCAACCTGGTCTAGTGGAAGGTGTCCCCACCCATGGCATCCACGGAACTGGATGATCTCTAAGGTGCTTTCAGACCCAAACTATTCTGTGAATACAATTCTATGACCATCACTCCTCCTGGTGCAGCTGGGTTGTGCTGCGACTGCCAGCCACAGTGACATTCAGAAACACCTGTTCCCACCACAGTTCTTGGCAGGATTTCCCCAGCAGCCGAGGTGTAGGCGAAGCAAGCCCCCCTCCGGCTCTGCCCTGGCTCACCATGGGGCAGACGAGGCTCTCTCGGTTGTACACGGTCCCCCAAGTGGCAATGCCAATGGTGACAATCTCGCCGTCCTTGTGGCTGCAGCTCAGGATGAAGTCTCTCACTGCCTCTCCCACCTGTTTCATCACACCAGCATGGGACCCCCCCGTGATGATCCAGGCTCCTGGGGGTCACAGAGGGCCATGGGAAGGGAGAGGTTCTGCTCACAGCAATCTCCAAGCATCCCCCTTATTCCTGCAGGTCCTCAGGGATGCTCCATGCCTGCCCTGGCAGCACAGGAGATGCCTTCTTCAGCACCTCTCTCAGTCCAGCTCCCTCTGAGCCTGCCTGCAGTGACTGAGCAGGAACAGCCCATCCCTGGAGGAGGTGGTCCAGGCAGGGACCTAGAGATCTCCTGGACCAGCTCAGCATCTCCAGAACAGCCCAGCTCAGGGAACCTGGCATGGCCAGCTGACATGTCTCTCACCCACTGCAGTCACAGGGAGACCCTCTGCATCCAGATCACATTTAAAGGTCCCTTCCAACCCAAGCTATGCTATGGTTCCATGGTTTCATGATTCTGTGATCTCTTACCTGTGGTCTGGGCCACCTTGACTAGCCCTTGCCGAAAGATGTTCTTCAGCCTTGGCTTCATGATGAAGTTTTTGGCTCCCCCGGTGACCGAGATGAGCAGGTTGGGTGCGTCGAGGCCCCAGTGCTGTGTCATGAGATGGTAGATGACCCGTGGAGGGGTGTCTGAGGAGACACGCACATACTGCGAAGAAAAGGGAGCATATACATATTTTGGGTGTAAACAATGGGGTCAGGGTAACAGGCCACCTCCACCGCAATCCCTCCCATCCCACCAAAGAGCACGAGGCTTCCCCATTTCCCAGCAGAGTCACATTGCTGCTGCTCCAGGTCTTTGTCCATGACCCTGTTCCCATTAGCTTCCCTATGAATGAACATTTCCAAGACAAACCCAAGGACAAGGACAGGGAACAGCCACTCCGTGAATCACGGGTCTCACAGTGTGAAGAGCAGACTTGTGGTTTCAGAAATGGACTGAGAGGGAGGAGGGGTCCTGTCCCACCCCTGCCTCTGCTTGGGTCAGTGTTGCCTTTGGGGCAATCCCACCCTTTTCTAATATCCTCTCACTCAGAAGGGAAATCCACCATGACAAGGCCCAAACACTGGCTCCCCATGCACCACAGGTGGGACAGTCACCTTCCCTGTCTTCTGCCCCAGGCCCGTGAAGCGGATATCACCGAAGGCATCCGTTGGCATTTCCTGGATGTGCCTTCTGGGGTCCCATTCCTTCCCCAGGAAGATGGGAGGCTTGGCAGCATCGTCCAGGTGCTGTTCCCTGAGATAGCCACACTCACAGACGATCCTCCTGAAACACACACCAACTCTGTGTTGGTGAAACAGCTGAAACTCAAAAGGCCCAAGCCCAGCCTCAGTCCGGGTACAAGGTGCCATTCTCCTTAGGAACACTGTGGGTACCCACATCTCGTACCCAGCCCCTCCTCCAGCTCAGAACTTGTGCAGAAACAATAGTGTTGTTTGGGGGGAAACTTAAGGGAAAAAAGAATAGATATTTTCACCTGTAGAGATTTAGTACAGAAATATTTAAGATTGCAGTGATTGCCTGCAAAAGTATTGGAAAGTGTTAGAGTGTCTGGGACACAGAATCTCAGCCATGTGGTGACACACAGCAGGGTGAAGAACCAGTTAAAAAGGGATCTGTGAATCCCTGTGACAGAAAAGTGGGATTTTCTGGTGCTGTAGCTTTGTCACGAACACCTGCTTCTGCTCCCCTGGCAGGGAAGGGGAAGGAGGGACTGTCTGACTTACCCAGAATCTGATGTCTGGGAGCTTTCCACAAAGTAGGTGCACTCCTTCTTCCGGATGTTTTCAGGAATCCAGGAGATGAGATTTTCCTGAGGGAGCAGGAAAAGCAGTAAGGGGTCAGGGTTCCTGGAAAGGGACAGAAGTTGTGCCAGGGGCCAGACACCCAGGTGGTGGGAGCACATCTGTGTGCTTCTTTGGATGTGAAGGATGAAAGTTCCATCGCTGTCTGCAAGGACAAATCCAGGTGTACTCCCGCAAGAGGGGGTGTGAGTGCTGGGCATGTACTTCAGGTATTTGGGGGTTTTCTGTCTGTCCCTAAAACTAATCTGACCTGTTATTAATGCTCCTGTTAATGAGCACTCATTAAGGCTCTTCCATGTGTGTGCCCAACCATCCCTGCTTCTGTTACCTCTTGAACTTGCCTTTTCATTGCTGCCAGTGGGGAAATGTGCCTTCCGCCTGCTCTTTGAGACGCTGCTACTGCTCTGCTGCAGGTTGGGGACCACCTCAAAGTCACTCATCTTCCTGGGGTGCGTGGCAGGGTCATCTCCTCTCTCAGGGCACACCTTGTTCAGTTCGGAGGGGAGCACCTTGGCGCACCGGCCTCGCACGGACATGGCCCCTGTGTCTTGTGCTTCTCAGCCTCCTCTCTCCTGTTCCTAGGCTGGGAGGTCCTGAACATCCCCATCCTGAGTGCAGCAGAAGAGAATCAGGGAATCACAGAGTGGTTTGGGTTGGATGGGACATTAAAGCTCATCTCATTCCACCCTCGCCTGCCATGGGCAGGGACATCTTCCAGTAGACCAGATTGCTCCAAGCCCCATCCAAAGGGGCCTTCAAAGTAAAAGGATACCCATGAGCTGAAAGCACTGAGGAGCCACATCTATCATTCCCTGCAGAGACTGGTCCCTGGGAAACCTGCCATCCCTTCACCATGATCCTGACACAGGGGCCACATGGGTGGTGCACCAGCCTTGGTGCCCCGGGGTGTCCACACATTGCCCCCCACCACCTTCAGCCTGCCAGCCCGCAGCTCTCCTCGCCTGCTCTCTGCTGCAGGCAGCTGGGATATTTCTGGCAGCAAGGAGAGCAGGAACTAGGTCTCTTGTGTGAGCAGCCCAAGCATGGTCCTGCATGGAAAACCTGTGTAGACACACTGGCTGCAGGTATCGGGCACTCCCCTGTGTGGGGTCCCGTGTCCCGTGCAAAGGTGCCCCGAGAGCCCTGAGGTGCACACGGGCTCCCTGCGTGGTGGGGGCTGCAGAACTCCTGAGCCCCAGCTGAACATTCACAGCCCCCTTTGCTGAGGTGGGAGAGCTGCTGGAGCAAAGGGAGATGGTGTCCCCCGAAGGGGGATGGTGTCATCTCAGGGGAGCTGGGATTAGGTAACACAGGAATCATCAGGCTCAGGTGATGCTCTGGCCAAGCCGTGGGGTTTAAGGAGGATTTTGGCTGCCTTTCTTCAAGACAAACTCTGAACTGCACCCAAGGGTGGAGAGTCCTTGTGGGGACAAGGAGTGCTGAAGATAAATCATGAAGCAGAAAAGGAAAGCCCTTTAACCAGCCTCCCCCTTGGGATCTGCACAGCCCCACTGACCTTGGGAAGCAGGTTTTGGCAGACTGGCTTTCTGCATCAGCACAACCCGCAGCTGATCTGATTTCTTGAGAAAGAGTTGTCAAAATAAGGTCAAATGCACCGTTAATTCTTGTCTGTGGCCCCCCAAGGCAGACAGGGTGATGGGGGCTTGGGGCATGGACTCCAGCAGCTCATAAGCCCATGCAGCAAGAGCTCCCACCCTGACTCCTCCATGGGCACCCCGGGAGAGAACTGGGCTTAACACCTGGAATATCTGTCTTTAGAAGCTCAGGGGCAAGGACAGAGTCTCTCCCGCAGCACACGCTGCCTGCCACCCCAGCTCGGGGAATCAGGTCACCCCTCGGCCGCACAGCGTGGTCTCAGTACACACCGGGACGGGGTGCAAAGCTGAACCCTGCTTGTGAACTTGCCCATCGCCCTCCCCTTCGCCGGCACGACCGCAGCGAGGCTGCCCGTACCTTCCCTGCAGCATCCTCCGGCCGCATCACCGGCTCCTCCGCTCCGCGACCGCCATAGGGGTTCAGCCTGTCGTCCCTCTCCTCCGGCGAGTCATTTTGTCACTGGAGACACTGGCGATGAGTGGCGAATAGGGCAGAGCTGCCTGCAGAGAGGAGGAGGTGGCAGGCGGCTGGCAGCTTCCCAGCAAATCAGGCTGCGGAAGCGATCCCTGCCGAGAAGCTGCAGCGCCTAGGCAAGCCCCGAGTTTGCTGGAGAGGCTGAGTCACGCTCCCCACTACCCGCAGTCCCGCTGCCGTCAGCCCCACGCAGGGCGAGACGCTCCATCCCGAGCCGCTCTGGTCCCAAGGGCTGCTGGGACGCTTCTGTGAAGCTCAGAACAGTCCCCAGGGGATGAAGAACATGCCTGGGACACCCAGTGTAGTGCAGCATCCCACCCCTCTGACAGGGCTCTGAGACTCTCCCAGCATCATCAGTCACTGCAGCCAGAGGGACTCAGGGACACCTGGATCGATAGACAAGCAGCAGAACGCTGCAGAAACAGAGTGGCATTGCCAAGTTCTGCTGTGATTGGAGGTTTGGTAGTGTGGGTGTTAGTGCTCAGTCAAGTGGTGTTGTACCTGAGCACTTGATGGGTGTGAAAACCCCATGCAAAACCACATTTGGGTGCCCTGATTTGGCTGGGACATCTCAGGCCCAGAAGAAGAAATATTTACCCTTGTAATTCCGTGCTTTGCATCCCAGCCTGTTGCCGGGCCAGGCATGAACTTTTATTGAGAAATCTCATGTAACACCACAGGTAGCAGAAGTCTTTTGGCCAGTGCTTCCCATCTCCCCATTCCAGATGCTCTCCTCCTCCCATTACGCTCCGTGCCCTAAATGAATCCAGTCTCCAATAGATTTACAGCCACTTAACTTGCATTTGCCACAAAATTCACTTAACAAAGCCAGCATCCATCTTCCTTGGGAAATGTGCTAAGCAGCAAAGCCGGGTCAGGCCAACAGCCAAGGCAGTGGATGCTACAGCAGTGATTTGGCTGCTGTGGCTCAGTGGCAGGGACAGCTGGGAGCCTGGGAGACTGCAGCTCGGAGTGAGCTGAGGGTCCTGCAGCACCAGGCCCCAGCCATCCCCATTGCTGGAGAAGATGGTTGTGTCCAGAGAACGTCAACGGAGCTGAGGAAGGGTCTGGAGCACGAGCCTGATGAGAAGCGTCTGAGGGAGCTGGGGGGGCTCAGCCTGGAGAAAAGGAGGCTTGGGGGAACCTTCTCATTCTCCCCAACTCCCCAACAAGAGTGTGGAGCCAGGTGGAGGTTGGGCTCTTCTCCCTGAGAACAAGGGACAGGATGAGGGGAAATAGCCTCAGGTTGTGCCAGGGGAGGTTTCAGCTGGATATTAGGGAAAATTTCTTCACTGAAAGGCTTGTCAAGCATTGTAACAGGTTGCCCAGTGGTGGAATCACCACCTTTGGATGCATTTAAAAAAACGTGTGGATGTGGCACTTGAGCACACGGTTTAGTGGTGAACATGGTGGTGGTGATGGGTTGATGATCTCAGAGGGCTTTTCCAGCCTTAGTGATTCCATGATTCTGTGATGGCAAAACATCATGGGGCAGTGCTGGGAGTCAGCTGGGAAGAGAGATATTGCTGGATCTCAAATGCAGCCACATCCTTCAGGTTTGGGGTGAAGCCCTGTGCCCCTTCAGGCTGCAATGGGCTCAGGTGCTGAGGCCAGATATTAAACCAACAAGCAGGGCCCAAGTGCAAACACAGTGCTGCAGTCACCTCCTTTAGCACACTTCCCAGCCCAAGGATGTGAGTTAACACAGACCATCCGTGCCATGAGTTCTGCTGGTTTCCCTGAACAAGAGCAAACAGCTGAGCTGCTTTGCTGGGAGAACAGATGCCACTAATAAGGCAGTAAATAAATCCATGTGCGGAGCTTTGCGGTTCGGTTGTAATTACCTCCAAGCTGCCAAAAGAGCCAACAGCAGAGCTGCACACTAATGACGCATTAATGGGAATGCTCATCCGCTCTCTGCTCACTGGTTCTCCAGAGACCGGGGCTTTTATTTCATTTTTGCACATGCCAAAACCACCACAGTCCAGTGGGACTTGCCTGGAGCCAGCACTGGGTGGTTCCCACTGCTCCTCCTAAAAGCCCAACTGAAAACCAGCAAGGCTGAGAGCAATTCCCAGCAAGTTAACATCCATTTGCGACAGTGGGAGGGTGGAAGTGGGAATAGTGTCTGCCCTCTGAGGCTATGCCTGCACACACGTCCTGTGCCCCAGGTCACATTCAATTTGTGATCCAGAATGCTTTTTCCTGCCCAAGAGCAGCAAACCTCCTGCCAGTGCTAGGGAGCCTCCACTGGGATCAGCCCCTCACTCCAGGTCTCTCTCAGCCATGACCCAGCTCTGGGGCTCAGTCCTCCCAGAAGCCATCATGGTGCTGTCTTGGCTGTGAGCGCTGGAGACTGTCCTGTCTTCCAAAGGAGGAACCTTGCTGCAGAGCACGGAGGATGGCCCTCTCCTCAGGTGGGAAGGCATTCCAATGCCCTGGCAAGGGAGGATATGTGCCCTGGTCTGCCAGGGGAAGGGGGTCCCGCCTACCTCTTCCCCCCACACCACAAAAACATTGTGCCTCTCTCTCTGAGGAGCTCCTATGAAGGATTCCTCCTTCCAAGGGATCCATTAGAGGTAGCCTGGGACTTCCAGGAGCTCAGAGGGAGCTGCTGGGAAATACCAAAAACCCACTTCCTGCTTGCCGGGGTTTTTCCACCTACTCCTCCACAAGATTTCCATCTGTGCATCCGTCTCCAGGGAGGAAGGCACCGAGGCCATGCTCTCCCTGAGCAGCCTCACCCCTGGCTGGGGCAGACATGGCCCCCAGTGCTCTCAACACCAAAGTCTGGGGCATCGCCCGGGGAAGGATTCTCTGCCAAGGCTGCAGGGAAAGGTGGGCAGCACCTCAGCCCCAACACTGGGAGGTCCCCCACCAACCCAGTCTGCTGGAAGGGAGGGAGCAGGGCAGCAGGACAGGCCTGGAACTCTTCAGGACACATGGCCACTGCACAGCTCTTGGAGATGCCCCCGAGCAGGGAGGGGCTCTGGGTTTCTTCAGAGGAGAACCCCTAAATATGAGGTCCAGCCCAGCTGGGGCCACTTCTCCCCCAGGCAGAGCAGGCAGGTGCCCTTTGGCTGGTGACTGTGACAGGGCTGTGCCAGCCCGGAGAGCCTCCCCAGGGATCGCAGCCCTCCACGGCACAGGGGTGTGCAGGTCCAGGAGAGCAGAGGAGGATTTGCCCCAAGCCTCCATCTCAGCCCCTTTCCTCACTCTGGCCCTCGGAAGAGAACACACTGACCCATTTGGGATCTGCTCAAGGAGTCTCAGGGGACTTTCCCTTTTCCTTTCGTCTTTGCCTCTCCCTTTCACCTTCCACTTTCCCTTTCCCCTTTGATTTTCCCTTTCCTTTTCCACTTTCCCCTTGCTTTTGTCTTTGCCTTTCCCTTTCTCTTTGCCTTTTTCCTTTCATCTTCCCCTTCTGGGCTGCATCCCCATGGGGATAAGCAAAGCAGCGCAGAACTACCGGGAATGGACCCTCTCTACTCAGTGCCAACACCTACATTCCCCCCCCTCTACTGGTTCTTCAACCATATCCCACCCTCTCCTACAGCGCCCGCTCCCCCAGCCCTGCAGCAAGGAGCAAACGAGCAGAAGAAACCAGCTGAGGCTCGTGTAGGAATAACGTGGGGTTTTAATTCAGAGGTCCCACCGAGGCTCCGGTTCAAAGGGGATGAGGGGGCGGCGGCGCACATAGTCCCCTGAGGCCAGCTCTTCCTCCCGCACCCTG
>JAYRBT010000010.1:21408086-21427087 GCA_036023395.1 Myiotriccus ornatus | reverse complement strand
CGTGCTGTGGCAGTACTCGACGGCTCGGGTGCTGCCCGCAGACCTCGTCTGTGTGCTGCTGCCACTGCCCGGCACTGCCCTTTCGAGTTACCCGCTGCAGGTGATGTCATAGGGGGATTGTGACGCTGGCGACATCCCGGAGCTCCCCCGTCCACACAGACAGAGCCTGCGACACAAAGCCCACCCGGCAGCGGGCTGCACACCTCGGCGTTCGCCCAGCTCCCTTCCAGCACGGTCCCTGCTGCCGGTGGTGTTTGTGCCAGTGTTACACTCCTGGATTGGCTGGGCCTGGCATGGACCTCTGGAGGTCACCTGGTCCAAGGCCCTTTTGAAGAATCTCTGCAGACCAGTAGTGGTGCGACTCCTTTGCCTCCCTCACTGCTGAGGGACTTGATGAGAGATGTCATTAAATCTAACGCTGCCTTAGAATTCGAGAGTTGGAAACACTTGATGAAATTGATCCCTACTCTTGGCTGTTTCTCTTCTGTCTGCTGGCTCACAGTTGTCCCCTAAGCTCTCGTGATATTATGCACTGAAGCTCAGTAAGGTTTGGCCCTGGCTGCCAGCACTGCACCAACTCCCTTCAAACTGCTGGACAGTGCCATTGGGATCAGGGCCTGTGATAGTTTCCTCTGTCCCACAGCAAGAAGGTGCTCCCTCCCAGTATTTAAGTCAGGTTTCATTGGACAGGCTCTGGAGTTCTCAGGGTCTGTCCCTGCAGTGCAAATCCATTCTTGAACTTCCTGCTTCCCCAGTGTTAGCCAGGTTGTCCAGGAGTTTCGATCTCTAATGCAATACCTACTAAAGAACAAGCAGCACAAAGCCCCTCCGTACACACTGCCAAGCAGCAGGAGGCACATACCACCCTGCAATCACACCGAAGACACGGCCATAAAAATAAAAGCTTTTTATTATTTTTTTTTTTTTTTAATATACCATTACAGAAAGATCTGAATAACATTCTCAACAGGACAAACAGCTCCGGGGCCCAGGGGATGAGCGCAGGCAGCAGGCTCCAGGGTCTGCCCTACTGTGCTCCCGCGCTGCCGCTGCTCCCTGCCCAAGGAGACCCAGCAGTGCCGGCGTCAGGGCGTCACCTTCTTGTAGGTGATGTGGAGGTGCTGAGTCATGGGCTGCGTAGTGGTTGCCATTGAGACAGTTTGTTCGAGTTTCCCATCAGAATTCAGCCTGAATTTTCTGGTAATCTAAATGGGGGGGCAAGGAAAGAAATAAGGAAATCAAGCAAAGAGCATCCATGGGTAAATCCCTTACCTGTGGTTTCTACCTTTCCTCTGCCATCCTCGTGCCTGCTGTCAACACACCACCGAGGAAGGATATCCTCACTACAGCAGGCAAGTAAACAAGGAGTTTTCTCTCCTAAAGAAAGCAGCCTTCTCCATAACACCAGCTCCAAGCCCATTATCCATGGAGCAAGGCAAGGTCCTGGCACTATAGCTGACATCACCTCAGTACAGACAGGCATCTGTCCACCATATCCCTCCACCAGAAGAGTGGCTCCCTGCTGGCAGGTCAGGAAGATGGATGAGGCATTATTCACCAAAGCAGCCTTCCAAACCCCCTGGCCTCTCAGGAGGTCCCCACACCAAGGTAAGGCAGGACATAGTATATAATGGCTTTAGTTTTGGTACAGAAAGGAGTCAACACAGCTGTTCCTGGGAAAGGGGAAACCCAGCAACTGAAAATATGCATCCAAAGGCAGGGGAGTTCGGACTTTCTGAAGTTAGGATGCTGTGTAGGCACATAAAATTTTTGGCTACATCTGCACAAACTTGTGGTCTCTGTTGTCTATGGGTAAGTTTCATAGCACACAAAAAACAGGTTGTGAGAATTTGTTTAGCCTCGCTGTCATTCTCAGCTACTGGTCATCCACGACAACTTCAAATGCGACACTGACACCTCCAGCAGTGACCTCAGGATGCCACACTGACCCCAGCAGTGCCACCATACTCACAGCTGGCTGTACCCCTTCCAGCTGTGTCAACAACCCCCTGCTACACACTGAAAACAAGTCAAAACCCCCAAAAAGCCCCTAAAAGCAACCGACTGAGGCTGGAGCTGACAGCAAGTGTCAGCCCTGCCCTGCAGCCACAGATGGTAAAAGAGCCCAGAGCAAGGTGTGAATGCCCTGAAAAGCAAGTGAGCAAGATATGCAAGACCTCAGGTGTTCCTAAAATACCCTGATGAGGCCCAATACTGACCATACCTTACGTGTGCACCGTCATACTGCAATCAGTCCAGAAACACAGCATTAAGAACTAACCCCACTGCCACAAAAGTGTATTTAGATAAGACTTGCATATTCTCTTCCCTAAGGACCTGCTACTGGCCACTGCTGGAGACAGGATTCTGGGTTGGCAGGTCTCATCCAGCCCATCAGTTCTTAACGATCCCTCTGGGTCTCATAATGTACAAAATACCTTCTTAAGGCTGTTACAGAAACGATAAGCCAGGACACCGCACAGTATTTCCAAGAACTCCTGATGGTATTCTGTAATTAATGCATGCTAATTAACCTGTCCTCTCAACTAGACTCCTTCTGGGGCGAGCAATGCTACGGGAATTGTTCACTGTGTGTGCACTCACCTGCTCTACATGGGGCTTCTTGGCAAAGGAGATCCTGGCTATGGAGTGAGAAGCTATAGAGAGCTCTTGTCCATTCACCTCCCCTTCCTCCACCTCCACCAGACCTAAGTTGAAGCAAGGACATACATATTATTAGGCTACAAAGGTTATTTAGCTATGTCACAATTATTACTGCAGCCTTTCATGACTTTAAAGGGGCTTTAAAAAAAGAGGAAGAAGGATATCTGTGATTCTGTTACTTTTTGCACAGGCAGATGGGGATAGGACAAGGAGAACAGTTTTAATCTGAAAGAGGAGAGATTTAGATGAGATATTGTGACGAAATTGTTCCCTGTGAGGGTGGTGAGGCCCTGGCACAGGTTGTCCAGAGAAGCTGTGGCTGCCCCAGCCCTGTAAGTGCTCAAGGCCAAGTTGGACAGGGCTTGGAGCAACCTGGGCTAGTGGAAGGTGTCCCTGCCCATGGCAGGAAGTAGAACTGGATTAACTTTAATGTCCCTTCCAACCCAAACCATTCCATGGTCTATTAGGCTACATAACATACCGTCACTCTCCATGTAGAATTATTTCCCCAAGCATTACTGACAACTCCAAATCCACACACCGTCAGACAAGGAATACTGCTCAGAAAAATCCAGCCAGACTTACTCATACTCATGTGGGATGAGTACCACATGGCAACTGGCACTTCTCCCTTCAGCATCTGCCATCTTAGATGCAAATTTAAGCATCAACTGGGGTTTAACACTTTAACACTTCTAATAATTGAGATGTGGTTCTCTCTCGTTCAGACCCTGCCAGGCACGTAACGAGGACCAAGGTGCTACATCCACACCGTGAGAGACCTCCTGCTTTAGACCTGTGGGTCCAGAGAGCAGCGATGGCCATGGGCAAACTTCATTAAATAAAACTGTGAGAGCTGTGACAACTTCCTGAAAAAGTGATGAAACGGCACAGCAATGCAAGGACCTCTTCTTTTCCCCAGCATGGGTATCAGGTGTGTACCTGTGTTCTGGGCACTGATGAAGGCCACCTTATTAGTGTCAGGCTTGAGGCGGATGAACCCACACTCCCGGTGCATGGGCTTCCTGGTGTCCGGATGGAAGGCGTTGAACCTGAGGGGAAATCAGAGCACAAAAGCTGACATGTTTTACACTGAAAACACACTGTTTGGCCTGGCTTCCTCTAATTTAACCATGTGCGTGCCTGCAGTATTCTTTGAAGAGTAAACAACTGACAACACTTCACAGCTGGGGAAACTTCACATGGAAAAATATGGTTAGTTTACAGGCATAGCTATTTCTTAGAGCTGGAGTTAGTTATTCAGTTCAAGCTCTAGATTTTCCATAGCTCCTGGGTCTTTCTAAGAGCTAGCTCAGAAACCCCTCAGGAACTCAGACATTTCAGAGATGCTGAAGCCACACTCTGTCTAAAATATTTCCTTCCCTCAAATAAATATCTGGAACTGCAGTATCATATCTAGATTTTACACCTGGTAAGTTGTCTTTTCTGTATACTCCTTGCTGCAGGCAGCAACAGAACATATTTCTCCCATCAGTCCCTTCAAAAAGATAAATTCAACTCAGATTCTTATTTATTTATTCTTCAGGAGGCCTTAAAAACTGTAGGTTTGGTCACTCATAATGTGGGTGATTATATATATCACGTGTGTTCATCTATTACGTTAGTTGGAACCATTAAAGCAGCACTGAGGGTTGAAAAGTCCAAAGCAAGTGTTCCCTATATGAAGTAAAATAAAAGAATCACACAGAGTCAAGATTTCCAAAAGACTAGCAGCACAAGGCACCCCTACACCTCACAGAAACCCACTGGCTTCAAAGCTCAACAGATCTAATCTGTGTATCTCCTTGGCACAAAAGAAAAGAACAAAAAAAACCCGAAGTGACTCAAATCAGCAACTGTTCACAAGCTGGAGAGGGAGGTGCAGCCAGAGCACAACTGTCAGAGCTTCATTTCTTTTGGAAATTGGACTAAAACTGTCACAGGCTGAGCTGGCAGCTCCATCACACTCGAGGAACACCGAGCATCTCTCACACAGGACTTCCATCTTGCAATTATTCTTTTCTCGATTTCAAAGCAACAGACTTTCCAACTCACCCCTCCCAAACGAGCACCAGAGCAGCACTGAGCAGCAGCTAACATGTCACTTCTCTTTCTCCAGATCCTTTTGATTTCTCTTGGAACAATCACTTGCAGCTGAAGCAGTTAAGCTACCTGCCTCCCATCCCATATGGTTTGATAAAAACTAATTTTTCTCAGATTTTGACACTGGTGAAGTCTCAGGACCACAGTTTAAAATGGACAGATTTGGCAGCCATGCCACAGCTCCCTCATTTATCGTATCTGTAAGTGGGAGTCTCACAAACAATGCCAAGTTTTCAAGGAAAATAAAAGTCAGACCACGCAGTCACATACCACGACATCATCCCATTTGGTAGGCGAAAATTTGTGTACTTTGCCATTGGAAAAGAAACACAACCAACAAATCACACTGGAGCCATGCCTGCTGCACTCCAGTAGCTGCTGCCAGCACAGGCAGACCCTTGACTTACGAGAAGTTGAGCATGGGCTGCCCCACGTGAGAGATGTGCACTTCTTCCAGGTACTGGAAGGGCTTCATTGTAGGGAAGGTGCCGTCTCCTGGCGGGTCTGAGAGCCAGGTGCCCAGCATCCAGGACAGGGGTTCCATCACAGGGTTCAGCTGGGGAGTCTCTGCGGAGGAAGAAGAAAGAAGGAAGAATAAAAACTCAGGGACCTGTGCCCTACAGCTGGCTGGAGGTGAACACCAAACACCTCAGAAATGGATGAACGCTTCAGCAACACTCCTCTCCAGAGCAGCGCCACCTCCGAGGTGCGAGGGGAGATGGGGAACAACGAACAGTCACGGAAATTGGGTCTGTTTCCAAATATGCTCCTAGCCTTACACAGAATAAGAGCACTCTTCCAGGTGGTCCATTTCTGACTCCTCTCAGTAGTCTGATCCAAAACGAAAGCCCCCTCCTGTCTACATGCAAGAAAGAAGATGACTGAAATCTCAGTGTAAAGAAAAATGACTAAATGGTGACAAATCCTTTAACGCTCTGGGCTGATCTTTCTCAGGCACTGAGTACATACCTTCCCTGACTGTTTCAGAGACCAAGGAAGTGAGTCCTCACTTCAGAGGAAAATCGGGCTGTGTTCATTTTTAAGAGCAAAATTTGGCTATTATTTTTTTAAGAGGTTAACAATGACCTGAACTTAGAGAAAGAGACAGGCAGGGATCATTCAGAAGATGTTCTGCTTAGGCTCTGGACTAAGTGAAACATTTTAAAAAGACTTGGGTGCCTGTAAGGTAGTAAAGAGCAAACGGAAGATAAAGACACTTCATTTTGTCACTACATTATTAAGGAGCAACCAAAGTCTGTTTCACAGTTAAAGCTTCTTTAGGAGAGCTCTGATAAACAACAGTTTAGCACTTTGCTTTCAGAGACGGTGACCTGAAAAAAATTAATCAGAGAAATGGAGACAGACAGCTTAAGGCCACGTGAAAAGCAGAGAAGATACATTACTAAAGTATAAGTAGGGAAAGTGAGACAGCACCCATGGGATCCTGGGAAAGCCTGACTCCCATACAAATGTGGGCCCACTACTCTAGTAACAGTCTGTTATGCAAATTGAAGTATGCTTAAAGCATCTCCTCCCCCTGACAGGATAAATGTTTCCTACTGGCATGGTGGGAGCTCCAGGGGAATGTTTTCCACACCTAGTGAGATCACCAAATACAAGAACAAGCTGCCTGTCTGGCTGGTCTGAAAGGCTGCAGGGAGAAATCAGGGCCTAAGAAGGTGATGTTGTGGTCAAAATTTGCTTGATTAGTCTGAGTTTCACTGTGCTCTGTATCATATGTCAGGCTAAAAACACTGAGCAAGGAGGAAGAACAGACAGTCCATACCTGGAATGCCAAAGGAGGAGGAACAGAAGCTTTCCTGGGTAAAAGAGACCACTTTTGGTACTCATTCTCCCACAGACAGGCAGGTTTGGAAAGCCAACCTGCATGTCAGCAAGGTCCTATTAATAACTCTGCTTTATCCTGAAGTATTTTGCAAAGTCAACCAACATGAGAAAATGTGAGAGCTCAGCAGGAAATAGGTGATAAAAGCCTATGGTCAGAGTCAGGCTCTGCAGAGCGCCCTTCCAGTCTCTGCATTCCCCACCAGCTCATCCAGGCGTTGGGAAGGGCTTCCCACAATCCGTACAGCAGTGTCAGTGTACCAGACAGTATTTCACTGCACTCATTTCTGCACTTCCATGTGGAGAACACACAGTTCTGTGGGTAAGGAGCCTTCCACTTCCCCATCCGACGGGTGTTTGCCTTTCACTCCCTACTGCAGACACTGCATTTCTTTCCAGGCTTTTTGCAGGCTCCACTCCCACTGTGGAAGCAAGGAGCAAAGCTTTGGAAAGGCTGGAAGAGCCTGCAGCCTGGGCTGCTGCTGCCCTCTCCTGGGTCAGCATCCCCAGTGCTTTAATAGGGAACTTCCTTTTCTTCTGCTTGCAGCATTTCAGGAAAAAGCACCAAAATGACAGAGGGAAGGAATGGCTTTAGCCATCGCTACTCTTTAGACTCAGTTATAAACCAGGAGAAGCCAACTGACTGTTTCCAGCACCCCCAGCTTGACCTCACTGCCTTGCTGTGCAGCATCCAGCCTGTCTGGAGGTGCTTGACTGGGCAAGCTGGTCTCACTTCCAAAGAGCTGGAATTCCAGCTAGCTGAAAAGTGGAGATGTAACTGTACATCCTAAGTCTATGGCACCTGGGCAAGCAACATGGATAAGCAACCATTATTACTTTCCAAACTACCTGGATGGCAGCAAAGCCAATGTGAGTTTTTTAGTTCTCATGTCACTGTAAAATGCCAAGAGCAGCAGCAGTGCTGGTGGGAATAAGGACCAGAGACTCAGTGAAGGGTAGAGGAATAAACACATCCTGATCTCACTCCATGCAGTGCTCTTCTTCCCTTCAGTGTTGGTCTCTGACTGGTGGACTAAGTCCATTTGCCTCCCTGGCAGCCTTCTGTGTCAGAGGGCCTGGCTAGGAGAGTGGAAAAGCAAGAGGGAAGCCAGACAGGAGAGAGTCTGATTGAGTGCATCAAAAAAAAAAAAAAAGTAGTCATTTGAAAAGAAATTTTCTTTTTATGTCATGTTGGAGCAGGTAAATGCAAGACTATTGTAGCAACAAAAAGTTCTTTGCTTAGTTGCTTTGTTTCAAACAAGAGGTTTATAGATGCAGTCACTGTCAAGAGAAACTTCTGACACTGATGAAAGGGTCTGTATGTCCCAAGGATCTAAACTCCTGGCACATCACTTTTACAAACAATCTGCTGATGTGGCGTAAAAGGTAAGCATGTGGTGATATCAAGAACACCAACCACATCTGAGAATCTGCAGAGCAAGAGACCCTGGTTACCCTTGTGCATGCTCAAAGCTTCACACTCAGATGGGGTCCTCTTAATGCTGGTTCTCTTGCTTCCACATGCACAGTTCTTTTACCTAATAACAGGGAAGCTCCCACTGCAGTCTCTTTCTCAACAAGGACACTCCTGGAGTCACCTTCCTCTACCAGATTACACAATTCCTTGAACCCAGCATCTCCAAGACCTCTTCTCCTCCACAACCTGGTCTAGCGGAAGGTGTCCCTACCCACGGCCAGCGGTTGGAATGAGATGAGCTTCAAGGTCCCTTTCCACCCAAATCATTCTGTGATTCTATGAAATCCAACTGAAATCAGCTCCGATGCTCACAAGTTGCAACAGCTTGGGAGACAAAACCACAGGCCCATGAGCAACTTGATCAGCTTGATCTCTTTCCTTCAGGAAGCCACTCAGGCCAAAACTGTCATGCCCAGGCCTTGAGCACACAAGTCATCTCCATTTCACCACCTGACCCCCCACCATCCCATCAAACTCGCGGATGGACTGTTTCCACATTTCTCCCATTCACAGAGGGTTCAGAAGTCAAATCCCACCCCACACTGTAGCACAGTCGACTGTAACCAGCTGTCCAGGCTTTGCAACAGGAGACAGGGCACTCTCCCTGCTGTGAGACAAACCAGACAGAGTGGCTGGACAGCCCCCTCGGGCCACAGCTGCACAGCCGGCTGGCTCTCAAGTGGGATCCTTGGCACAGAAAGCTATGCTGGCACAAATTCCGAAGCAGCTTTATCAGCAAAGCCACAGTGAGCAGTCAGCTGGCTGTTAACGAGACAGCTAACCTACTCCCCTGAACTGGGGAATACTTGCTGCAGGAAACTTGAAAGGACAAACAACAACAGAAAAACCCCCACCAAAAAGTCCCAAAACAAAACCCCAAACAAAACTCAAACTAACTCACAGAGTCCTCAAAGTACAGGGTCTGCAGCAACAGCTTGGCAGCCTCCTGCAGTTCTTCCTTCAGCTGGGTCACTCTCTGGGTTTATCTCATCATCATCAAGGTTCTGGTAACTAAGGAGCAGCCTCGTACTCTGTCCACGTTTAAGTACAGAAGGTGGCTTTGTGCTCTGCTTTGTACTGAGAGCTGCAATCCTTCACACACTTTGCTGATGCTCTCCCCAGCAAACGAGTAAAGCATTACTGACATCAACATGCTCTGGCTCCATCACAGAATATGCTGAGCTGGAAGGGATCCATCATGATCACTGAGTCCAACTCCTGGCCCTGCACAGGACACCCTAAGAATCCCACCATGTGCCCGAGAGCATTGTCCAAATACTTCTTGAACTCAGAACACCTTTGGTGCTGCGACCACTTCCCTGGGGAGCCTGTTCCAGTGCCCAACAACCCTCTGGGGGAAGAACCTTTTCCTAATCTCCAACCTAAACCTCCCCTGACTCAGCTCCATGCTGTTTCCTTGAGTCCTGTCACTGGTCACAGAGCAGAGATCGGTGCTGCCCTCCACTGCCCCTCAGGAGAATATTGAAGACCTCAATGAGGTCTCCCCTCAGTCTCCTCTTCTTCAGGCTGAACTGAGTGACCTCAGCTGTTCCATACAAGGCTTCCCCTCCAGACACTTCATCATCCTTATAGCCCTCCTTTGGGTGCTAATGGCTTAACATCTTTTTTATATTGTGGTGCCCAAAACTGCCCCCAGAACTCAAGGTGAGGCCCCCCCAGGGCAGAGCAGAGCAGGACAATCCCCTCCTTGGCCCGGCTGGCCATGCTGGGCCTGATGCCCCCAGGACAGGGTTGGCCCTCCTGGCTGCCAGGGCACTGCTGACTCACGGCCAACTGGCCACCCACCAGGGCCCTTTCCTGGTACTGCTTTCCAGCCTCTCATTCCCAGTCTGTCCGTACATGCGGGGCTGCCCCACCCCAGGGCCAGAATTCGGTACTTCCCCTCCTTGAACTTCCTCTGGTTGGTGATTGTCCAGCCCTCTGATTTGTTGAGGTCTCTCTGCAGGGCCTCACTGCCCTCCAGGGAGTCTACAGCTCCTCCCCAATTTAGTGTCCTTGGAAAATTTACTTAGTATCCCTTCGAGTCCTGCGTCCAAGTGGTTAATGACAATGTTTAAAATAACGGGGCCGAGAGAACCCCACTAGTGACAGGCAGAAGCCTGATGTCACCCCATTCGCTGTCACCCTTTGTGCCCAAGCCATGAGCCAGGTGCTCACCCACTGAGTAAGACACTTATCCAGCTGTGGGCTGGACAGTTTGTCTAGAAGGATCTTGAGAGAGACAGTATCAAAAGCTTTGCTGAAATCCAAAAAGATTACATCAACTGGCTTTCCCAGATCAACCAGGTGGGTTACCTTGTCATAGAAGGAAATCAGGTTTGATGACACCGTGCTGGCTGTGACCAACGACTACGTTGTCCTCCAGGTGTTTTTCAGTACTTGTCAGAATAATCTTTTTCATGATTTTACCAGGCACTGAAATGAGGCTGACAGGCCTATAGTTTCCAGGGTTCTCTTTCTTGCCCTTCTTGAAAATTGGGACATTTCCCAGCTTCCAGTCAGCTGGGACCTCACTGGATTTCCAAGACTGCTCAAAAATCAGGAGAGGTTTTCTGCCTCAACCGCTTGACTTCCAAGATTTGGGAATTGCTTCTCCTGTGCCCTTAGGAGGTGATGTTTGAAAAGTGACCAGCCCCGATGCACCCCAGCACCTGCAAAAACGTTTTTCCAGGGGACTTTACTCCCGTGTTCCCTGATCAGCCTGAAATTTGCTCTCCTCGGGTCCAGAGCTGAGGTTTTGCTGGCACTTTTCCTCCTGTCAACAGAGGATCACCTCATGACCAACTCAATCACCTCATGACCAAGATGGCCCCCAATCTACACTTCACTCACAAGATCCTCTCTGTGGACAAGCAGCAGATCAAGGAGGGCATCTTTCCAAGTTGGCTCCCTGAGGACCTGCTCCATAAAGCTGTCATCCAGGCTTTTTAGGAACCTTCTGGCCCAGGTTGTACCAGCTGTGTGATCTTCCCAGTTAATTCCTGGCAAGTTGAAGTCCCCCCCAAGGACAAGGGCAGTCGACTTGGAAGTGTCCCTTAGTTCCTCAGAATAACTCGCTGGTGTCATCATCCTGGCTAGGAGGTCTAGAACAGACTCCCACAACGACATCCACATTATTTGTTTGCCCCAGAGGCTCCCAATTGTGCCACTGCCAACTGTGAGCTCCAGACATTCCAGCCCTTCCACTGCATACAGTGCCAGCCCCCGACCTCTTCTGCCCTGCCCATCCCTCCTGAAGAGCCTGTAACCATCCAACAGGGCACTCCAGTCACAGGGCTCATCCCACCAGGTTTCACTTGTGCCAGTGATGCCAAACCTCTGGGACTGGGCCAAAGGTTCCAGCTCCTCCTGTTTGTTCCTCAAACTGTGTGCATTGGTGTAGAAACATTTCAGGTGTGGTAGGTTACAGCCAACACCTTGAGAAACAGATTGAGGGATCCCATTAGTTTCCTCAAGTTTTTGGTGAGCCTGGTTTTGTCCTTCATCCCTTCCCCCTTCCAAGCTGGTTTAAAGCTCTGTCAATGAGCCCCACCAGCTTCTGTGCTGTGCTTTTTACCCGCTGAGAAAGGTGCATCCTGTCAGGTGTCAGTAGACCAGGTATTGTGTGGATCATCCCATCTCTGCTCTAAATGCTGGGAATGTGGTTATATTCACAATTTTTCAAGTTACAGCCTCAGTAATTAATTTCATAGCCAAGTTATTGCCTCCGTGCTCCAGTGCCTGTAGTCAGTGTCAAAGTTCTGCATTACGAAACACAGAGAAAACATATTTAAAATTACACCCAAACACCCTACCTGAGCTCATCTCAGTCTGTTCGACTTTCTCTCAAGTTTTCCTTAGTTAGCTGTTTCATTGCTTCTTAGCTGCAAGCTGGGGTTTTGTTGTGAGTCATTGCCAACGTGCTGCAGAATTAAATGCTTAATGCACAAACTCTATAGGCTATCAGGAAAAAAAACTGGAAAAAACAAGACCATGCCACTGGAAAAAAAACCAACAGCAGAGCAAAAAGTCTTGTTTCCTCCCTTCCAACTGCCTTTTTTCCCAAGAGGGAGGACGAAGAGCCACCTCCCTCAGCCAAGTCCCGACCTGGTGTGCCTGCATAATCCCTGCTCCCATGTGGAGCTCGAAGCAGTTCACCTCCCATCCATGTGCTCAGGCCACAGGTGCTGTGCAGTCTCACACAGCCTCTCTCAAGACACCTTCTGCCCCAGATTCAGCCTCACTCTTAACCTCTGCACACATATTCCTACTCCTTATCTTGCTCTCAGCTCACTTTATAGCTCCCTTGTTCTTTGTAACATCCACCCTATGGACTGGCCTTTTACCTGGGCTGTTCCCATATCAGACGAGGCACAAAAACCCTTACAAGCAGCACTTGCTGTCTCAGAATAAAAGCCCTTTTCTTCCAAAATCTAGCTCCAAGTTAATGTGCAGCTGCCAGGTTAGCAGTGCCTGCCCTGGCAGAGGCAATTTCTCTGACAGCACATCTCTGTGACCTGTTAGACGCATTTAATTTCCAAGCTGAACCGGACAGGGCCCCACTGCTGGTCCAGTCCTGCTCAGATAGGTGAAGGCACAGCACCTCCATCCATGCACAACCCCACTTCTCACTGCCACTGAGCAACGGGATTTTGCTTTTCGTTTTCTGCAACATGAATGAAAATCTGTTGCCATCTCGATGGGGAACACCATCTCAGGCCCCACAGACCAGGCGTCAGGGCACAAAACCACACATTTAACGTCTGAGTCCTTCTGTCCCCAGAGTTCACCAACTATGACTCATTTGCATGTAAATGACCCAATTTCTACACTGGCTCTGTACAAATATTCAAAGAGAAATCCAAGCTGGAAGGAATTACAATTTCCCACAGACTCCTAGAAAAATTCTAACCACTTTTCACATGGACTCATTTTGCCAACTCTCCTGCTTTGAGTATGACCTTCATGAAAGCAGACATGCAGCGTGGAAGAGGCTCTGCATACACCCAAGCAGCCGAATTCTAAGATGATGAGCACAGCCACTCCAACCCCATGGCACCATACCTGTGTTTGCTCCATGGCCAGCCATACTTGCAGGTATTTTGCTATTTGCTCTACCTCAGGCCCCCCCTGCCCCCAGGAAGCGCTTTGCGCAGGGTGGTAAGATGGACATGAGGGAAGTGATCTCACGCTTGGGTAAGAGCGATCCCACTGCCTGCTGGGAGATGTAGTTTTACAAAAGGCACTAAACTGGAGCACGTTAAGAGGAGGTGATGCTGTGGAAGCAGCACCTCGGACCTCCCATCTGTGCCAGCACACACGATGTAGCAGAGCTGCAAGACCTTCATGCAGAACAAGATGGCCAGACAGCACTTGTGTAGCAGAATTCAAGTGCTGTTAGAACACCTGCCCTTCACCGGGATACTGGGTCCCTATTTGCTCACTGGCTCTCCCTAATTTCTCCCAGTGCATCCTATTGTTCTCCAAGCTTCATCCAACGCCATCCTGCCTCATGCATTGTGCCTGACATCATTCCTCAGCCTTCAGTCCACGCACCTCAGAAGTAGCCCAGGAAACAGAAGAAAACATTTTCCTACCAAACAAGTGACTAAATTCAAAGTTCAGATGGAGAGGGCCACTGTGGCAGTCGTGCTGCGCAGGAAACAGCCTAGGGCTTCTCCTAGAAGCAGTCAGTCGATCCCTCTGGAAAGACAGGTTGGGAAACACACATTGTGACAGCTGGAACACGCTGGGAGCCACTCAACCCAGCCTGAGTCACCCAGCCTCCAGCGTGGCTGGCAGGGACTGCTGTGCAGCAATCCTGCAGAAACCTGCTCTTCCCAGCCGGCTGTAGCTTGGATACAGCCAGCAGAAATTTATTTGCCTCATTAGAGAAAAGCATGTGTGAGAACTAGCACCAAAATGAAGTTCTGCTTAGTGGGTGCGGGCCTGAAGCTTGTTTTTGTGCTCAGGATTTTGTGGAAGTGGCTGAACATAAGGCAGCAGCAAAGAGAGGCAGAGGTCCTGCAGCACATGGAGCTGGGATGCAGATGGGGAACAACCTGCATGGTCAGTCCAGTCAGGTGCTTCACTTCCACTCCCCATCCCCAAGACACTGTC
Source organism: Myiotriccus ornatus (assembly GCA_036023395.1). Lineage (NCBI taxonomy): Eukaryota > Metazoa > Chordata > Aves > Passeriformes > Tyrannidae > Myiotriccus > Myiotriccus ornatus. The sequence continues at coordinate 21,412,878 of JAYRBT010000010.1, read as the reverse complement.
TTTGGCAGGAACAACACAAGCTGAGGTTCACAGTTAAAACCATCACCTCAAGAGCACATCAGATGATTCAGGACAACTGAAGTGGAACTAATAGCTAAGACCATAGTAATTATTGACCTAATATGCTGCCTGACTGTATTTTTATGAATACCAAAAAGCCTTTCTTCCATTCAGCTTTGTATTACAGCAAAACTCGGTGTCTGGGTGTGAACCAGGCTCTACCCAGCAGCAACCTTCATCAGGCTGCACTTCATCAGCTATTTTCACTGCCATAAACTGTTTCTATGACTGCACAAAAAGCAGGGCAAGGCAGAAGAGCACCAAGATTAAGCTAAAAAAAAAGAAAAAAAAATTAAAAAAGCCAGTCAGCCACTAACAAATGCTTTAAAAAAGCCCCCAGCCAAAGGGTTCCATATAAACTTCCTATCCCACCGAGCTACAGTCACCAAAATGGTTCACTTTCACACACTCATCTCCAGTTTCGTTGATAAGAGATGGCAGAACGGGTAAAAAAATTGGTCAAATCATTTAGAAAAATGACATTTTCTTTCGGAAAATAGAACATGTAACTCATTAAGAATATCTTCTGCAAGAACATAAAATTCTAACTTCTCAAAGACATGTATAAACACATCAATCTCAGGAAAGAGAAGAAAAAACTCAATGCTCATCAGAATAAAGAAAAACGTCTTTAAAGACACTCTTCCTGCAATTAGTATCTCTTTGATGGTATTTCAACAAAGCTAGACATCCTTTTCATATATATAAAAATATGGGTACATATATATATATGAACAAAGTTAGACATCATTTTCCATATATATAAATATATATGAACGACAACTGTGGAACCCTAAAAGTTGTACTTGGTTATTTTCTTTAGTTTGACACCAAAACAACACAAAAATGCAGACCAGAAGGTAAAAACAAGGCTATGCTGATTTCCCACATGGAAAAAGAACCTTTCTTTTCTCTCTTCTACTCAAATCCAAGTGTGAGTTTTCCCATATTTTGGAAAATTAGATGCATATCGGAAAAGTAGCGTCAGGTATCGACCTTCACAAATTTTGTCGGGGTCTGCTTTCTTACACTTCAGTGAGGATGTTGGCTGTGCTGTAACAGCCTGGAGGATGTGCCTGTCTATGCCACCATCACCTTTCTGACTGTGTCCAATGGCTCCAGAGGAAGCCAAGAAGTTTTTCTCCTAAAGGAGAAGCGAGAATAAATCATCAGGGGATGCCCAACCCTCTATGGGTGATGACTTCTCCAAGCAAGCCCCCCATGTGATGGATCCTTCACAAGGCAACCCAGTGTTCTCTCAGCAGCCACACAAACACCAAACACCATTAGATGGTCCCAAACATTTGCCCTTGTCCCTCATTGAGTTTCCCTACGCTTTCAGGTGTTTAATCATTATTTTTTTTAATTGATAGAGAAGTCGTTCTCCATTGCTTCCCATTTCATTATCCATTTCCTGACGACTTCTGCCTCCTGAAGGAGGAATTGATCAAAGTAAACACAGACATTTGCTCACCTCGCTGTGTATCACAACATATTGGATACCTCCTACCTCACTTATATTTCCTGTATCCCGAGTGCTGAGTGCAGTGTATGAAATCCAAGATCAGAAGTGCTTCTCACATCACTGGAGAAGATGATAAGAGCTGTCCCCGATATCTGCTGCCACGACAGCTCATTAACACACTCCGCAAAAAAAAGTCACCAGCGTGCTCCAAAGGGAGAAGGCAAATCCTAACAGGTGCCAAACAGGAATCCTAACAGTCACAATCAAGTTAAAATAATACAGGAAATTTAAAAAAAAAAACCACATAAATTCATCAAGAGAGTTGTCTGCAACACCTCAACCTAACTTCCCACTCCACATCTCAGAAAGGTTTGGCATACGAGAATTAACTTATGTACCCCCAAAAGGAATTCCTTCCCCTGCATCTGTCGGTCTAACGCAGGCTACGACTTCTCCTTCCCAAAATGTCCCTTGCTCATACCTTTTCCCCATCACACCTCTACAACCTCCAATTTTAGCAGCCTCTTAAGAAAACGCGGAACTCTGCCTCAACGCAGCGCCCCTGGGAATACTGACCACAGTCCTGGGATAGCAGGCTGTTCAAGTAAGGGAAACTGATCCGCTTCAGCTCATCCAGCTTCTCCTTCAGCTTTCTGACCTGGCTGTCAGAGCGGCTGATCCTCTGCCTCAGGAGCTTCAGCTCTCCGTTCTTCTTCTCCACCTGCTCCCGCAAGCAGCACACCTGGCTCTTGCTCTGCCGGGAGGAGAAGCAGTACGAGTGGAGGGAGTCGATGAGCTTGCAGGCCCCCGAGGCCGACATGATGACCTCGTTGATGGACATGGGGTTGGCGTCCGTGTCGCCCTTGCGCCCCACCACGGCCTCGGCGGCCGGGCGCGGGGTCAGGTCGGCCGGGGACGCCGACAGGCCCTGGGAGGGTTTCTGAGGGGTCGCAGTGAGGGAGGAAGTCGGGGACACTTCTGCTGCGGCCTTGTCTTGTCCCAGGAGGTGGCTGCTGCAGCTCGGTTCCACGTCCCTCTTTGGCCTCTTCCTTTCCAGCTGCTCTTTCAGGAGGGACGGCCTCTCCCTGGCGTGCTTGGAGGAAAAGCTGTACGAGTGGAGGGAGCCGATGAACTTGCAAGCACCAGAGGCAGGAGGGGTGAAGTCGTCAACTGACACGCCACTTCTCTCTGCCACCCAGCTCCCCACCCAGCTGCCCCTGGGACAGTCCTCCTCCACAGGAGACCTCTTGGGCTTCTTCTGAGCTCCACGCTTTGCACCCAAACTATCCCCTAACGTCCTTCTCCGAGGGCCGTCCAGCTGGCTGCGAAGGGCCTCCGTCTCCTCTGACATCGATCCCATTTCCACTTGCAGAGTCGCCTCCTCCATCTCTTCTGTCCCTTGCATCACCATGAAGTCCTGCTCAGAAGACGGGTCCCTCTGTGCTACCTCACCGCCTCCTTCCCGCGGGGCTTCCCCATCCCGCACCTGCCTCGCTATTTTCCTTCGGCTCCTGACATAATCCAGCTTGTCGTGCTTCTTCTCCGCTAGCTGGAAGATGGTAGGGACAGCAGTGGGCTTCAGCAGCCGGTGCTGGTCTTCCAGACGCTTGGAGAAGCTGTCTTTGGTGAAGTGCTCGCTGCAAAGAAAGGAATACTTGGTGGGGGTCCAGTTGTCCCTCTGAACAGCTTTCAGCCACTGAATCAAGCGCTTCGAATCCTTCAGAGGGAACCTAAAAGAGAAACAAGACAGAACCCGTGAAAAAATACACCACCTTTGGGAAATCAGAAGGGCTGGTTCTCTTTGGATCACAGAATCACGGAATCACAAAATTGTTAAGGTTGGAAAAGACCTCTGTGGTGATCAAATCCAAGGTGATGGTCAGGTTTAGGAGGTTCTGGTGAAAGCTGTGTTTTGAGAGGCTCCATTCATCTAAGGATTTTTTTTCATTTTGGGCTGAAATATTTGATATTCGTTCCCTGCTTTAACAGCTTCACTTCACAAAAAGCACAGGACCAGAAGCTGTCGTTTTCGTTTTCATTTTCATCAGCAATCGACCCCCATTATTCCGCTCACCTCCCCCACGAGGAACACCCTGTCCACAAGCAAGGGGGATGTGACCACCACCAGAACACCCAGCTCAGCCAACACGCTGCCCACCGCCGCCTCCGCTGCCCGGGTGATGCTGACACCGGCTGTATTTAATAACATTCAATAAGGTGTAGAAACGCCTGGAGTGAAAGAAAGCCCGAGCAGAGGAACCAGACGCCGTTTCCAATGGGACTCCCGAGACAGGGACCTTCCCCCGGGGACCCACCCCAGGGAGCGATGGGGCCTCGCACGGAGGGGCTCGGGGGAACAGGCCGGCGGTGGGCCCGGGCCCCGCGGCCAGGGGCGCTCCCGCTGCCCGGCCGGCGCTGAGGCTGCGGGAGCCCCGACCCGGTTCCCCCCGAGGGAAACAAAGGGCGGCCGCTGCCGGGGGGAGCCCGGGGGGCGAGCGGGACCGGGGCGCGGGCGGCCCGGCCGCGGCACCTGCGCGGGCCGGGCGGGCCGCCCTTACCTGTGGAAGGAGACGGCGCCGCGGCGCGCCTTGCCCTGCCGGTTGGAGCAGTTGGCGGCGGCGCAGCAGATCACCATCTCCGGCCGCCGCCGCCGCCCTCGGCCGGCCGGGCCCGCCCCGGCCCCGGCCCCGCCGCGCCGCCGTACGGCAAGATGGCGGAGCCGGGTCACCGCGGCGCCCCTCGCCTCTGGGGAAGGGGTTTCTGTACGGCACAACATGGCGGCCGCCACATGGCCGCCGCCATTTTGGCCGAGGAGCGGCCGTACGGCGTCGGTGCCGCGGGGCCGGTGGGGAAGGAAGGGGTCGCTCCCGGCACCGCTGGCTTGCCTCCTCCGCGCTGTTGGGCGTCCTCCTCCCGACGAGCCGCTCGGTCCGCGGCGGCCGAGCCGTCAAAGGCGTCTCCGAGATGGGCGGGCATGGTGGGGGGGGTTACCTTCACGGGGAACGAGGGGCGGAGCTCGTCCCGCTCCGTACAACAAGATGGTGGCACCCGTCTGTCACAGCTGCCCCGGGCGTACGTGTTACAGGCAGCGCCCGCCGGCGCTCCGCGCAAAAAGAAGAGCCATCACGGGCCATCCCGCCTCTCGGCTCCAGCCCCGGTTCCGCCGCCGCCCCACGGCCGCCCCGCGCCGCCGCTCCGTACGGCAACATGGCAGCCCCCACCGCGCCAAGAGAGAGGCGCGGCGCGCCGGGCCGTGACGAGCGCCGC
>JAYRBT010000010.1:21382209-21407986 GCA_036023395.1 Myiotriccus ornatus | reverse complement strand
GGCCTCCCCAGCGGGCGGCAGGGAAGGCGCCGCTCGCCGCCCCGGGAGCCGCGGCCCGGCGGGGCCGTGCGGGGCCCGGCCGCCCCCCGGCGGGGCGGAGGGGTGGCGGTGGCTTCGTGGCCGGTGCAGGCGGGTCCCTCCTGCCCCCGCAGCGCCGCTGGTGCCGCCGGTCCTCGGAGGTTCGGGGCTCGGCCGCCTGGCCCGGGCTTCTCGGGGGGAAGCGGGGCTGGGGCGGTGGCAGCGCCGCGTCCCTGTGCCCCGCTCCCCGTGAGACCGCAGGGGCGAGCGGGCGGCTTGGGGGTGAGAGGGTGGCTTTTGGGGGGTGAGAAGCTGTCGTCGAGGGGTGGGAGGGCGACTCAGCCGCTCATCGCCCTCACCGGTGGCTCCAGCACAGGTGTCTGTGGTACAGCTTTTTGCTTTCCCGGAGGGGACGGTAAAAATAAGTGTCTGGCTTTGGTGTTGGGACCCGCTTCCCTCCAGCCTTGGTGCAGTAGCAGCTTCCACCCCCTCCGCAGAGATAAGCGTTGTTACATCCCAACAAGCGCTTCCCTGTGCTCCGGGGGCTCCTCCCCCGCGTGTGTCCCGGGCAGCCCGCAGCTCCCGTCCCCCCGGGCGGCTGTCCCGGCTCGTTTCATCCTTGGCGCTGCTGAGGTCAGCTCGGACCGGCTGAGAGCGTCCCGACTCTGCCGGAGCGTCTTTGTATCCAGTGTCACACCTGGGAACAGGACGCGGTCCAGGGAGTGAAGTGGCACACGCTGCCCCGGGAGATGTGTTTGCTGTCCCTTGGTGTGATCGGTGCAAGGGAAGGAAAGCCTCGCTGCGGTGGGCAGTGGGGCTGGATCTCCTCTGTGCAAAGGGGAGGGGCAGGGGGGTCTCTGGGATCAAGCCCCTTGGTGTCCAGCCCTGCTCCCAGGACAGTCAGGGACCTGACAGGCAGACTTTGAACTCTTTGTTCTGGACCTTCAAGGAAGCACCACTCTCCAGCTGACTGACTTTCTTCCCTGGCTGTCCCTTAACCCCTCATTGGTGCTCAGATAATCAGGATTTGTCTTGTTTGAAAGAGCTTAGGGGAAATAAAAGATTTAATCTTTCGTGTGCAGAGAACAGAAGGAAGGGTTCCAGCTGTTTGGTGGTTTTCAACAATGAGTGCTACTAATGTAGTAAATTTATCTTCTCTTCTTGACTCTCTTTTGAAATGTTCACGTTCAGTAGCGTTCCTGCCCTCTGCATCAGCTGAGGGAGAGGATCATCCACCTCATTTCTGACTCCTTTTTGGTAGTGTTCTTTGGGGGCTGAAGGATTTGGGGAGGAGCAAGAGCCAAGCCTCTCCAGAGAATGGGGGAAGCAATTTGGGAAGGGAGGTGTGTCAAAACCTGGTTTTCCTTCAGTGCGACGTTCAAAAGCTCCACTTCAGTATTTTGTAGGACAAGGTTTTCGGCAGGCAGGCTGTGACTGAGTGGTTGGTGCTGTTCAAACCACAAGGAAAATCACCTGCTGCGTTTCTGTTTGAGTCACCCAAGTCTTGACTGGTTATTTGTTTCCCAGAGCTGATGGAGAAACAAGTGATGGTGGTGAGGCAGAGGGAGGTGGTGGCTCTCAGGGGCTCTGTACCTGCTGTGAGCACAGGTCCAGCACTTTGCAGGGTGACAGCAGCGCTCAGGGGCTGCTCCCGGCCCTGGCTGCCCCTCTCTGTGAGTTTGGTAGAAGTTGGGATAATGTTTTTAACTCAAGTGTTTCATTGTGCAGCTTAGAAATATAAGTAGGGAGGGAAACTTTTACCCTCTACCCTGATTCTGTCTATTCAGACAGTTGTTCTTGTGCTGTGTCAAGATGTGTTCCTGTGAGGAAAGGCTGAGAGAGCTGGGGGTGTTCAGCTGGAGGAGAGAAGGCTCCAGGCAAACCTCAGAGCCCCTTCCAGTGCCTGAACAGGCTCCAAGAGAGCTGGAGAAGGACTTTGGACAAGGGATGGAGGGACAGGACACAGGGAATGGCTTCCCACTGCCAGAGGGCAGGATTAGATGGGATATTGGGAAGTAATTCTTCCCTGTGAGGTTGGGGAGGCCTTGGCACAGGTTGCCCAGAGAAGCTGTGGCTGCCCCATTCCTGGAAGCATCCAAGGCCGGGTTGGATGGGGCTTGGAGCAACCTGGGCTAGTGGAAGGTGACCCTGCCCATGGCAGGGTGTTGGGCTGGATAAGCTTTAAGGTCCCTTCCAACCCAAACCTTCTGGGATTCTGTGATGCTACAGAGCTTTTCAGTAACCTCACCCAGACTCATGTTTAGTAAAGAGCTGTTGAAGGTCACTGTTATTGTGGCCACATGGTGGGTGTGTCCAGTGTTGGTTCCTTGGTTCTTCATCCAGGGCAGTTGTTTGTGGCACAGCCTGTTATCTTGTGACTGAGCAGTTCTAACCACGTTCACAGAAGTGGAAGAGAACTCAAATGTTTTGGCTTTATCTGGTACTGAATGTAGTTTGAGTTTGAGCGACTTTACCTCCTAATTCCTTTAATAACAGATGTCTTCAGCAGTGGTGTTTTTTCTCACATCCCTGGGAGTGTTCCAGGCTGGATTAGATTGGGCTTGGAGTAACCTGGTCTAGTGGAAGGTGTCCCTGCCCATGGCAGGGGCTGGAACTGGGTGGTCTTTAACCTTCCAACCCAAACCATCCTGTGATTCTGTAGTGGTGTGTACAAAGCTTTGCCTTTTCTGCTGAGGCTTTCTGGGATGAGAAGGTATTCTGCAGATCCTATGGGTGGTGTGCCCATGGGGCAGAGATCCAGAGAGCCTCACGTCATTCCCAGTGTGTCCAAGACTCCTGGAAAGCAAGGCTGCCTTTCTCAGGGTGAGCTGTGTGGGGCTGACACTGCTTTTTAGCTTTAAATCCTTGTGAAGTTGAACTGTTGTGTTTGATGTGCAGTGGCTGCACAGCTTGCTCTGCAGAAGCTGCTGCTCCTGTGTCCTGGATGCTCAGAGGTCAGCAATTAAAGCAGACCGAGGGCTTTCTGAAGGTGAAGTTTTGGAGCACTGCCTGAGAAATGTGCTGATCTCACCCGGCTTCTGCAGCTCTGAGAGGAGCAGCTTCAAGCAGGATTTCTGCTTGGGGAATTTCCAGGTTTATTTCTTTTCAGACCCTTTGTCTCTGGCTATGAGAGGCAGAGAAAGGTTCCTGTGCACACTGTGACACTTTGTGCCTCTGCCTGAATTGCTTGGGCCCCACTGGCTCATATTTAGACCATCTGGGCAATAGCACAAGGGATACAGCTTGGAAAAGTGCTGGAGCATGTGAAGGTGGATGCTTGTAAAGGAAACACTCAGTGACCTAAAGTCTTGTGGGAAGTTTACTGCTGCCTTTATAATGTCCTTGATATTAACTGGGAGCAGTCACTTGAATTTGCCTCCCTGCAGAGGGGAAATCTGAACTCCTGTGTTTAGCAGTTGAGCCTTTTCAAGTATTTTCTCCCAAAATACCAGTGTGGCACTAATGTCTGGATGCACAGCTGGAGACACACAGCCAAGATGCTGGGCATTCAGCTGAAGGGCTGCAAGCCTGGGACTCTCATCCCAAATGTGCAGTGTCATGGCACATGTGATGCATTCCCTGAACACAGGGAAGCATCCAGTTGCAGATCCCATCTTTGCTAAGGATCTGTCTGGTGCCCTGCGAAATGTGAGGCTGCAGAGGCTGTGACATTTGAGAAGGCAAGGGAGTGTTCCTGAGAAGGAGAAAGAGGGATGGTGGGTGACTCGATGGTTTCAGTCATTTTCTTAAAACTATTTGGGGCTCCTAGCAGAGAGGTGGATGCATAGCAAGCTTGAGAACTGACAGACCGCAAAATATTCCTTGGAGCTTTAAAGCCTTCCTGAGAACTTCAGGTCTTATGTTAAAATCTTTATGAATCTGGAAATCGGTAAACTTTGGGTAGTAGATAGGAAAGAAATCCTTAATTTTCCTGTTAAAGTTTGTTAGAGGAGACTGCAGTAGTTTGCTGGGACATCTCTGTACAAACAGAATTGCTTTGCTTGGCTTGCTGAAGAGTCACATCGTGGGATGGAAATGGGAATGTGTGGCCTGTGCTATCCTAAATGTGCCTGAAACAGTCTTAAGGACTAATTCACACAGGGAATGTGCTCCAAATCTTTTGGGCTCGACTTGAGGCAGAGTCTGATGCAAAATTTGATTTAGGAGCCTGTTGCCATCTCTAGTGCCAAAGTTCCTGCTTAAAGCATAGCTGGTCTTAGTGAGAGTGTCTGGCTGCTGCTATTCCAGTGTTTTCTTGGACAATTGGAATTCCAGGTCAGAGAGCCCAGGGGCAGAAGGTTGATGAGATACCTACAGGAGGCTGAAGTGTCTTGTGTAGCAGCGGGTGACTCCTGGGAAGTCAAAGGCGAGGTGTGTGCCATGGAGGGGAGTGGCTTTCCCTTGTCCTGCTTTAAACTCAACTCACATTACTGCAGATTTTATTGCATTTGCTGTCAGAGGGATTTTTCAGTCACTGCTCTAGTAGTTACAGAACAGTCTGGCTTAGCTGTGCTTTAAATTTTAGGTGTGGTTTGTTAAAGAATTGACTGCTGCAAAATCAGTTGGTTCATTTCCAGGGTTCCCAGGCTACTTTAAAGTGCCTGGTTTTTCCTCCCTGTTGCCTGTGCCTTGTGCATGACAGCTTAAGCTGCCCTGATCCAAGGGCAGGCTGTGCTGCTGGGTTGTTCTGTCACAGTCCTGGAAGAGGATGGATATTTATGCACTGATGGATGCCGTGCTATGAAGGGAGCCAGTAAAAGGGACAAGGTTTGCCTGTCACCAGTGTACGGGTACATTTGCACAGCTCTGCGTACTTCACGTTGTGGGTGACACCTGTAAAGGCTTCTGCTGGGTTTGTTCCCTCTTGAGGAGGGACTGAGCAAGGTTCTGTTCCCATCTTAAGGTGATCTGTGTTTTGTGTGTCCTTCCTTCCAAATTTTTATTCTCTGGAAGGATTTTAACCACTTTGCTTGCTGGAAAAGAGAACCTTGATATCATTGCTGATGACACACAGGATGGTGCCTGTTCTGGAAAATGGTGTAGCTACTAGCTGAAGTTTTAGATGTTTTCTGCCCCAGGCAGAACCTGGAGCTGGCCTAGCCTGGAAATCCCTCTGCTTTTGTGCCTGTGGAGCAGCCAGGAGCGAGTCAGGGCTGGGCCACCCCTGTGCCTTCCAGAGCTGGTTGGCTCAGTGCAGCCCAGAGGCTCTGGGGGTGTGAGTTACAGGGCAACAGCAGCTCCAGTTCTGTAGCTTTGCCTGGTTTTTAAAACACAAGGAAAAGTTATTAAAGGTCTGTCATTTCTCCTTTCTCTTTCTAGCTACTCTTACTTACGACACCCTCAGGTTTGAGTATGAAGACTTCCCTGAGACCAAAGAACCCGTCTGGATCCTCGGCCGGAAATACAGTGTTTTTACAGGTATTTTCATGGGCAATGCAACATTCTGACGCTCCAGAGCACTTTGTTAGTGTTGCACTTGGGTTTTAACTGCCAGGCTTCTGTCTGTCTGGTCATTTCTGTGGACTCTGGAATGTTTCTATGCAGAAAGTTACCATATAATAGTTACTGGGACACGTCATGAGGGCTGGATGGTGGAGACGGGGGGATACTCAAAGGAAAGAAGATAGCTTGCCTCTTCACAATTTGTCTGTGGCTGTAGTGTCTCTGGGTTGATTGCAGCTGTTTTGGGGGTGAAAAGGAAGTTTTTTCTGCACAGCAGCCTGTTCCTCAGCCAGGCTCTGGGCATGCAGACTGCGAGGAGCAGATGCTGCTGTCCTTAGGGAGGGTGAGTGGGAGGTGGGTTTGGCTGTGGTGATGCCACCCTCATGTGTGCCTCTCGATGCTGAACACCTTTCAGAGAAGGAAGAGATCCTGTTGGATGTGACCTCTCGGCTTTGGTTCACCTACAGAAAGAACTTCCCTGCTATTGGTATGTACTGTGGAGGAGTCTAAAGACATCCTGGAAATGATCATAGTCCGGTTATCCCTGACAAAACAGTACCCACGAGCGTGACATCATTTCCATTCATAGGAATATGAAATGCACTTCATTCAATTGATTGGACAGACTTTTGCTTATCTGATCATAAGAATTCCTCATCCCCTTGGCTGTGAGGGATAGCAGTGGTTTCAAAAAAGGACACAAGGAAGAGTTTGCTCTTTTTTTTATGCAACTTGGGAAGATTTTTGTGCTTCACGTTCATCACATCCTACATTAGTCTAGTGTGAAATATTACTGAATAATGGTTTTGGGCCTGAAGTAGATTAAAATTATGAAAGCTAGAGGTATGATATGGAAATTGCTGCTTTTTTGCATCTGCTCTAGACTGTGTGGGAGGTTTTGTTTGCGGAGGGGGTTTTAAATGCCTGAAGTGTCTGTTACACACAGGATATGGGTGTAAATGTAGTGATACGGGAAATTTTTCCCAGTGAACTCGAAGGAGGATGTTTTGGTTCCTTAAGGTCCTCTGCGTGGCCTCTTCTGGGGTTTAGTTTTGTGTTCTGGTGCAAGGTGTATCAGACGAGATCTAAGCGCAGGCAAATGGGATTCCAAGCCCCACCCATGTCCCCCTTCTGTCACTGCCATTCCCAACAGACAGTGGGGAAGGAATATAGCTCAGGTTGGGAAAAGAGACTTCTCAGTAACTGGTCCTTCTGGCTTGTGCAGTTCTTTTCCTGCTGGGAAACCCTCTGCCTTACAAGCCCTGAGACATCTTTGATGCAGTTTAATTCCTTTAAATTCATGTTTGTGCACCACAGTTAAACACGTGTTTGAGACTGAAGGGTTAGCACATGTTGAACTGGCTTGCAGGCACAATTGGGGGTTTGTGAGTCATTAGAGCTGTGGGGCAAAGGCAGGCACCATTTTCTGAGTAATTTCCCATTTAGAGAATACGTATTATTTGCATATATACAGTAAATCTTTTTTTAGTATTTTTCTTCTTCCAGTCATCTCTGTTGCTGTTTGTCATTTCCCTCTGTGCTTGCCCATTTAATATTGTAAGGGTTAGAGGACTGTCTAATGCTAATTTTGTAAAGTATTATCATTCTTGGAAGTTGCATAATTACTAGTGAAATCATAGAAGACAGCTGCTGAACATCCAGATGTTGATTAAGTAGTTCTCTGGATGATTTTTCTCCCTGTGCAGAGGAGTTGTTTAAGACGAAAAGACAGAAGCAGCATTACAAAGATTTCTGGCAGCTGTGCCCAGGCACAGCTGGCTATGTGCTTGTGAGACAGCTCACCTGCTGTGGTCACACTGAATGTTTATCTCTATTTTTTGTAGTAATAGCCAGAGCTGTAGTGGAGGAGCAGCAGTTTCCTTTGGAAGGTCTGTCAGGGAAATGCTTCCAGCCTTGAGGCCTTTGTCTCAGACTTTCCAATGTGAGCTCATACCCAGCTTATTCCCCAGCATGATGTAGGATGTGTCTTTTTTTCATTGCTGGGGTGGTTTTATCTTTGTTTGGCCGGTGCCTTTTTTTTTTTTTTTGGCCTAATTACACTGTTCACTTTGGAATCAGCCTGTCATTGCTGCTGCTTCTGTAGGAATTCCTTGGGACTGATTTGGTTTGCATGTTGAGTTGCCTTCTCAAGATGAGGATTGCAAAAGGCATCTCTGTGTAGAACTGTCTCTGAGTTGGTCTGGGAGTCTGCAGCCAGGCTCAGGGGCTACTGTGCTCCTGAGAAATTCAGCTCTCTCTTGGGTTGTTTGGATTTCCCTTGGAAGTTTTTTTCCCCTTTCAGTTAGCGTTAGAGGGGTTTGTTTATTTGCTTTTAAGGGATACCATTAAGTCACTCATTGTTAACCACAGTTTTGGTTCTGAGCCTTGGGTGTGTGAGCTAAACTAGTCCTTATTCCCTGCCTCATGTCTCTGTGAGCCTGCTGCCCACACAAACTCACTGTGCCTGCATTTCTCTCCCTCTTGGCACAGTTTTCCCCTTCACTCCATGTTTATTCTCTGTCCTCGTTTGCAGGAGGCACCGGTCCCACGTCGGACACCGGCTGGGGCTGTATGCTGCGCTGCGGCCAGATGATCTTTGCTCAGGCCTTGGTCTGCAGGCATCTGGGAAGAGGTAAACCAGCCCACACTGACTTCCAGGGCCGTGTGCTCCCACAAGTGCAGCCTTCCTAAGGACAGAGATGACAAGGGCACAGTAGGGAATTGATTGCTGTGAGGGCTCTGTAACTTTCTCCTCAGTCTTCTCAAGTTCAGGGCTGTTGGGAGAGCAATCTATTGGTTCAGCAGGTTTTCCCCTGCTTTTTCCAGCTCTAGAGGTATTTGTGTTTTTTGGGGTTTTGTTGCTTACTTCTTTTTCTGTGGGTGATACTCCTTTATCCCAGCTGTGAGAATGCTTTCTGTTCTTCTAAAATTAGTCTTTTACTGTTGGGAATGCCTCAGATGCCTAATAGTAAGATGACAATATGAAAATCAGGTCAGTTGGTTAATGCACAGGAAGAGAACTGTCGCTTGCAGCCTCTAGTTGCTAACCAATGCCATGCTTTGTTTCATATATCCCATCTTCTGTCTTAGACTGGAGGTGGATAAAAGGGAAGAGGCAGACGGATAATTACTTCAACGTCCTTAATGCCTTCATTGACAAAAAAGACAGCTACTACTCCATTCACCAGATAGGTAAGGGAAAAGAAATGTCCAGAAGCAGCAAATGGAGTAAGTAAGGATCTCACCTCGGTACAAACTTCCCTGAAAAATAAAAGAGAAGCAGCCTGTTCCAGTGTTTCCTGTGGGGTGTTAAGGCACCCATAGCTTCAGCGAACAGAACTCAGGTTACAGGGTGGGGTGGTGATGAAACACTCTGTGTAAAGCTTATTCTGAGGCAACACTGCCCTTTGAACTTCTGTGCTGCTGCATTTTGGGGAAAGGATTTGCTTCAGGATGTGCTTCTCACCCCCACCTACAAGAAGATAACCCATGATAGGGTAGATTCTGCTGATTCAAGGTTTCCAAGTGAGAATTCTTCCCTATTTAATGCAAACCTGCTGAGGAAGGGATGCAGTGTGGGTGAAATTACTTACTAATTTTTTTTTCCTTGTGCTGCAGCCCAGATGGGAGTTGGAGAGGGAAAATCCATAGGCCAGTGGTACGGACCAAACACAGTCGCGCAGGTGCTCAAGTAAGGGCTGCTTTTTTTTCTTCTGCCTGTTGAACCAGGCAGTGTGGGGTCATTTGGGGTGTGGTACCTGAGCTTACAGGGTTCTGCCCACTGTGGGAGCATGGGGTCCTCTCACTGTTCTCCCTCAAGTTGATACAAGAGCAGGTAGTTTCTTGGAATAGGCTGGGATTGCCTAAAGGCAGCTTTCCCAGGTCAGGCCACAGGCTGACTTAGCCCAGGCTCTGTCACAGGTGGTCAGGAGATAATGTATGGGAAGTCAAAGGGCTTTTATTTCACTTAACATTATTTCTAATGCTCTCTCACTTTCTGGCAACCAGCAGTTCAGGAATTCCACTTGGAGATTGTATCAGGGCTCTGTACTTAGTAGCTGCTGAGGGACAGATTCCCACAGTGATCCCATTTGCAACCTTGTTTATTCTTCAGGCAGTAATGAGGTCTACAACCCTGCCTGTATCAAAGCACACTTCATGGTATAATTGATTACACCAATCTCTCCTAATCAACTTTCTCCTCTCTGCTACACCACCATCTTTGTCTTGTAGTTGTACTAATCCTTCCTTATGTATTTGCTTTTAATTTTCCCCTAGAAAACTCGCAACTTTTGATACATGGAGTTCTCTGGCAGTACATATAGCCATGGACAACACAGTAGTGATGGAAGAAATCCGTAAGTACCACACACAGGTAGAATGTGGTGCAACACATTCTCTGGCAGCAACAAGCAAGGAAAAGGCCGGAGAGCACAACAAATATGAAATACACTTTCTGTCTTAAATTCTTCCCTGTGAGGGTGGGGAGGCCCTGGCACAGGCTGCCCAGAGAAGCTGTGGCTGCCTCATCCCTGGAAGTGTCCAAGGCCAGGTTGGATGGGTCTTGGAGCAACCTGGGATAGTGGAAAGTGTCCTTGCCCATGGCGGGGGATGGCACTTGATGAGCCTTAAGGCTCCTTCCAACACTCACCATTCTGTGGTGTGTGAAAGCTGTGGCCAAGCATTCTGAAATCAGGTAAGAATTGCTGTTCTAGGGGAAGGAAGGCCTTTGTTTGACTTTTGCTTCATCTGGTAAAGCCTCTGGCTTGGCATAGCGGCCTTTGGATCTGGAGAGAAGGTTTGCTGACCTTCAGACAGTAAGTGGGATGGCAGTGTCAGACTTGTTTATGGCCACAAATAGCACACAGTAAATGGCTGCTTCCTGTCTCATATAATGGGTAGGATGTCTCTGCTATTAGGCAGGGTAAGAAAACTAGAACAGATCACTGAAGGGGAAAGTGAACAAAACTGGCAGGGGTTAGAGGTAAGAAGGGAATCCATCTCTAAAGTGAATCTCATCATTTTAAGGAGTGTTCACTTGTGGTTTCTTTCGTCCCCCCACCACTTTTTTTTCCTTTCTGGTTTTGGGTTGTGGTGGGTTTTTTTTTTAGTGCATCCTGCTCCACTCTGGAACCTGAGCAGGTCTTGGTGCCCATCCTGAGCCTGCCTGCTCAGGCTGCAGCCCTGCAGTAACAAAAGTTGAGTGCCTGCATTGCTGGTTGCTGCAGCCCTGCATGGCCGTGGCCTCACCAGCCCTACCCCTGGCTTGCTTTAGGCCAACTCCCGAGGCAGGGAGCTCGCCCAGCACAAACCTTGCAGTGTTTCTGCCAGGGCAGTGCTCTGGAACAGCAGGTACAACGCTCTGGTGAGTGCTGGAGCTGTGGCAAGGTTACAGGTGAGGTTGTGGCAGGCATCATTTAGACTCCTTGGCTGCCACGGAGCCAGAATCAACTACGAGGCAGTTTATCCCTGGAGCGCAGGACAATCATGTTACAAAGCTCCATCTCTTGTCAGGTAGCTCAGCTGGATCTGGCTGAGAAGTGCCTGTCTGACCTTAGCTGAAGGTACATGCTGATGCCCTTGGCTTAAACAATGGCCAATTTAAAAATAGAAATTAGATTTATCTTTCATATTTAGCCTGAAAACATCGCTTCTAGAGCTGAAGCATGCTGACTGCAAGGCTTTGGGTGTGCTGCAGGCTCTGTCTGTGTGGCACTGGCTGTTCAGCACTGACGCTGCTTCAAGGGGCGTGTCCGTACAGTTTGTCATGGGCAGGGCGTGTGTCTGTTTTCCTCAAATGTGGATCATAATGTACTTGTACAGGGCCTGAAAGTCATTGTGTGAGTGGGTCTGATGTGTTACGTGTCGGCAGGTTTGTGTTAGATACCTTGTGCCCCAAATATTGATGATAGAAATCACGTTGTTTCATACATCCATTAATTTGGTCACTGACATGGTTAAGCCGAAGGTTCACAGGAAATGCCTTTTGCTACAGCATTGAAGAAACATCTACCTTTATCCCTTCTGAGTCAGTGTTCCACCAGAAGGGGGCTCTCAGCTGATCATTGGAGGATCCTGTGCATCAGAAACTGATGAGAATCCAAGGCAGTACCTGACAGCAGCAGCCACAGCAGGAGAGGTGTCATGTCAGATCTGCTGGAGTATGTTTGCAGTAAATGCTTCGGATCCAGCTGGGAAGCTTTAGACAGGTTCTTCTGCTACGCTGTGCCACCACAGCACTGCAAAGCCTGCCAAAGACCAAGGTGAATTTAGTCTGTGCCAAGCTCTCTGCTGCTTAAACTGCAGTTAAATGTGTTCACACCACAGTGTAGGATTGCCAGGTGCTTCGCCTAATGGGGAAACCTGCAGTGACACCCCATGTGGTAACAGCCCTGGATTGGCAGCTGATTTCAGATCATCAGGACAGTCTACTGCAACAAAAGTAGCAAAAAACCTGTTTTAATAGGAGAAATCACTACAAATAATGACTTAGTTTCCTCAAGACTTCTGGTGGTTGTGTCTGTGCAGGAGATGCACACGTACACCTTCTCCCTTCTTGAGGGACAGTATAGGGAGAAACTGCAGATTTCCATGCAGGTTGTCTTTCCTCCTGAGGCTTTAGATCAAAGTCATATTTATTCTAAATTTGGGTGTAACGTTGCCCTTGTTCAGCTGGGTTTGAAGCTCTCAGTAGTGAACAAACACCAAGGTGAAATGGCTGGTGATTAAGGTGTTTGTTTACATTGTGTCCTACCTGCTAGAGTGTCCTGGCATTCAGTTTAGGCCAGGAATAAATTAAATGAGCCTCTGGCATTTTGTCTAATTGCCTGGGCTTCATGATTAAAGTGCTGTGGGTTTCTTTGGGGTTTGGGTTTTTTTTTTCGCACACCCAGCAAGTAATGAAATTGGCCGGTGAGACAGGTAAGCTTGGAGTCGTTTCTGGACCACAATTTACATAACCTGGGTGCACTGCAGCCTGGCTGTGTGCTCATCAAGCTTGTAGAATGAGGATGCAGAGTGCTTATGTCATGTGTGTGCCCCAAGGAGTTCTGCTGCCCCATATCTTAGAGGCAAAGCTCGTGCTGAAATTGCAGAGTTCAGTGACAATCCTGCTTTAGGTCTGTAAAGAGGCCGCTGAATGATCCCCAACAAAATCTGTGAAGGTTAAAACCTTTAGGAAACTTTAGTGAACTTAGGAAAACGGTAAGTACTCTAGACAGATGCCATGTTTGTATCTTGCCACAGGATTTAGTTACAGGTGAACATTTCCTGTGTTGAGCCGTAACTGTCTTCACTCGGTTCATTCATATCCTCTGTGAACACTCCAGACTTTTCTCTTTCTGCCTACAAGCTTTGTGAATTCAGGACTGTTGCCTGACAACCTAGTCAGCTCATCCAACCTTGTTGGCACAGGTGCTTGCTCACCTTGTGGAAGAACTGGCATTTCTGCTGCCCAGCAGATGGTAGCTGTGAGTACAACGTGCTCTGGCATAAACTTGGTGTGAGCTTGGCTGAAAGGCTGAGCCCTTCAGCAGTCCTGCAGGGAGTCCACACATCACACAGTCCCAGCACTGGGCCTCTTCAAGCTTTTCTCCTTGTTTTTAAGTGGTATAGGCTTTTAGAAAATAGCAATTGTCGATCAGAGCTTGACTAGAATGACTCGAGGTCTGGAAACAGAGGTGATTCCTGATGCTCTCTGCTCCTGTTCCCTTTCCATAGGGCGGCTGTGCCAGTCCAACTTGCCGTGTGCTGGAGCTGCAGCATGTCCTGCCCTGGAGTCAGATGTGCTCTATAACGGGTACCCAGAGGAACCAGGGCTTAGAGACAGTCTTGTGCTGTGGAAACCACTGGTGCTGCTGATACCTCTCCGCCTCGGGCTCACAGAGATCAATGAAGCCTATATTGAAACACTAAAGGTAGGGGATATGGAGCTGAATTCCTGGTGGGGTGATGCTTAAGGATCTTGTTGTGAATTAAGTAATTACTCAGAAGTAATTGTCCTATTTGCAGAAAAAGAATGTGTTGAGAGACAACCCTTGTCAGAGGTCAGGATACAGGTTCTTGCAGGCTCTAGTCAGGAAAAAGGGGCAGGGCTTGGGGAGTTGTGCATTTTTTAGGTTGCCTTTTTTTTCTTTTGAGGATTTTACTTCACAGCTTGGTCTCAGTGTTTAGATAGCACCACCCTGCTGAAGCATTTGTTCAGCACAACTATACCCTGCTTGGTGGTAACTTGAGTGTGTTGGTTAATGCAGTGTTGGACACTCCCTGTGGCTCTGAGGCTGGAGCTGGTGCTGCAGACTGAGGCCAGGAGCTGGCAGGCAGTTGCAGGTTGGAGTATTGAGAAGCTGCAGAATTTAGGGTGTGCACAAGACAAGGGTGCACATTGTCTTGCTGTGCTAGTGGTGGCAGGCTCTGAGCTGTGTGGTAAGACAGCTCCAGATTCCTGTAAGGTTACTTTCCTTATCTCAGTAGATCATGCTTAGATGCTGCAGGTGGGTAAGGAACTTAAACTGTTTCCTGAATGATCATTCCCTCGCGAGAGAACTGTTGCAACCTGATGACAGCTCCAGGGATCTTGCCACTGACGGCAGCAGAGCCGGGACTCGCCCATACTGAGTCCTGGAGTAGTGCAGCTTCTTCCATTTGGTCCACCTGTGTGTTCCTGTCAGCAGTTAGAAGTGGTTTTGAGCTGCTTCCATGGTCCTAGAAGGCCCTGTGTTGTAGCCTTTTACCTTCCCGATGGAGCTTCTCTCCCAGAAATGGCTGGTTTTGCTGCTAGAGTTGCAGGTTCTCCGTGTCCCTGTCCATCTTTCCCACTGCATTTCTGGATGTTTGCCTTTGTTCCTACCTGCTGTCTCACTGTCTGTCAGCTGTGTGTTTTCTGTGTTGCTTTTCCAGCACTGCTTCATGATGCCCCAGTCCCTGGGAGTGATCGGAGGGAAGCCAAACAGTGCTCACTACTTCATTGGCTATGTAGGTGAGTGCCCAGAGGACTGCAGAGGTTGTCCAAGCATCTCCACCTGCTGCTTGTGGGGTGCACAGCTCTCCTGCTTGGCCTGTGGGGCATGCTGCAGGGTTTTCCTTCCCTGCTGGAAGCGTGGAAGGCTGCTGTGGGCTGAACCTCTCACCTGAGTGATGTAGATTGGAACAGTGGCCATGAACTGCCACTCTGTAACACTAAATTCTGTCTGTAAGAGGAGTGCAGAGAACCTGCTTGAGTTCAGAACTGACCTCCCTCTGGGGCCTGGCTGGATACAGCTGTCCTTTAGGTGACCCTTCCTCAAACCCTACAAACTGTCAATACTCTCCTCCTTCCTTCTGGTTTTCTCTCTGCCTGAGACCCGAGGTTACTTGTGCTTTAGATTTCTGGGGTCTATTTGAGCTTACCCAGGACCCGGGAAGGGATGAGCAGTACCCAAACAGTGCCTGTACCTCAATCTCAGGGGGTTGCTGTGGAGTGGCCACCGTGGTTCTGGCAGCTGGCTCTGTCCCTGGCTGAGAAGCATTTGAGGAAGTGGCTGGAAGCAAGTTGTCCCCAGAATGTGGCTTCCTCTGTGTGGTTATGAGCTCCTCTTTGCATCTCACCGCTTCTCAGAGACCAAGCTTCTGGCGTGGTTCTTCCTGTTGATGTGTCCTTGCCTTTCTGTCCAGGTGAGGAGCTCATTTACCTGGATCCCCACACCACGCAGCCGGCGGTGGAGCCGGGTGACAGCGGCTGCCTCCCTGACGAGAGCTTCCACTGCCAGCACCCTCCGTGCAGGATGAGCATCGCCGAGCTCGACCCCTCCATCGCCGTGGTGTGTCCCTTTTCCCTGTCCCCCAGGGAGCAGTGTTGAGGTCCCTCTGTTCCACAGCTCTGTCCTTCCCCAGGGAACTGGCAGAGGCAGTGGTGATGGACTGGGCACTCTGCAGTGCTGTGCTCTGGTCAGGTGCTGCCCTGGGTTTCGGTGACAGCAGTAAAGCAGCTCCTTGTGCAGGAAGCTGTCCCAGGGAGGTTCCCCTTGCATGGCAATAAAATGCCATTCCTCCTGGGGCTGTGTCCTTCCCTCAGGTTTAATTTGGGCTTTGATTCCTGTCTTGATGGGCAGATCTGCAGCCATTCCTGAATCCATATGAGGATGCACTGTGGCTTGTTTTCTGTTGAGCGTGAGATGCCTGCCCTTTTGTTTCCATGGGGGTTGTTCCTCCTAGTTTTCCTTTTGCAGTAGAGCAGGTGTTGATGACTCCAGCACTTGGATGGCCTGGTCACATCCAGCCTTTGGGGAGTGTTCACTTAACACAGGGTAGTGTCATGCAGGGTTTTAGAGCAAGGCAGTTGGGTGTAGATAACTGCTCACAGTCCTGATCGTGTTACTTGGCGTTAATACAGGGCCTTAAGTCTGAAATGATCAATCTAAAATACAGAAGGATAAAATCTTTTCCCCTTTTTTTCAGGGCTTTTTCTGCAACACAGAGGCAGACTTTAATGACTGGTGCCAGCAAATTAAAAAGGTTTGTGTTTATAGATCTGGACAGACATTGGAACAGGCTTCCCAGGGAAGGGGTGGAGTCACCATTCCTGGAACTGTTCAAAGGCATATGGATGTGGCACTTGACATGGTTTAGTGGTGGTGTTGACAGTGCTGAGTTAACAGTTGGACTCGATCTTGGAGGTCTTTTCCAACCTTAATGAGTCTGATTCTACTCATAGTGAAATGAATATCAGGTATTGTCTTGTTTCCAAACCACTGCACAGAGATCATGTTCTCAGCAGCACGATCCCATTTTAAAGCATATTAAAATAGTTTATTAAACTACCAAAGGGAGTCATAGATGTGAAGAACATTTTTTCAGCTGCAGTGAGGTCCCAGCAGATCGTGATTACCCCCTAAAAGAGCACCAGGAGTGCAGAGGTGTTGGTTCTCATGGCTCTGCTCTGTCTCCACAGCTGGCTCTGGTCAGAGGAGCACTGCCCATGTTCGAGCTGGTGGAACGCCAGCCCTCACACTTCTCCAACCCCGACGTCCTGAATCTCACACCAGGTGAGGCCACGCAGGGAGGGAGGGACAGCCTGGGGTGAGCCGGTCCCTTTGGTTTTCTGGAAATTTTGTGAGGTTGCACAGTGGTTTCTGATATGTTCCTGTTCATCCTGGAGTTTGATCCAGAGTTCTTGGATCAGTTGATCTGGGCTTTTTGGCTTCCAGCTAGTGGTTTGTGGATCCCATGGTGCCTCAAAGTGATTTTTAGAATGATTCTGTGAATGGTAATGGTGACTGAGGAGAAGGAAAAACAAGCTCACAGCCTGTCACAGCAATGTGAATCTATGATTTCTTACGGGATGCTTGGAGGAATCAAAAGGGTCCGTTGAAAAGGCTGAAAGCTGAGTAGTTATGTAATGAAAATGGTCCAAGACAGGGATGGTCACACTTAGTTCCAGCATAAGGCACTCCTTCCTGGCATGTACCACTGCCACTGTGAGAAGGAACAACTGCTGGCCATTAATCTTGACTCTCAGGCTCTGCTTATCTCGTTCATAACATAAACAAACATTGCAGGAGATAGAGAGCCATTGGCAGCTTCTGCCAAGAGCAGTGAGTGTGTGTGGGCAAACCCACCCTATCACCAGGCACCAGGCTGCCCCCTGGGACTGCACCCTGTGCTTCCTCACTGTCTCTCTGTCTGCAGCATGAACTTCCAAAGCCTTCCTTATCACACTGTCCTTTGCTGTAAGAGTGCTCGATTCCCTTAAACTGCCAATTGATCCTTGCCTGTCCTAACTTGTCCCCAGTTGTTGCCTTTCCTACTCTTAAAAATGTTTTTGTAGTGGACTCCTTCTTCCTCTTCCCTGGCTTTTACAGACTTTCCCATCTGCTATGGCCATTGTTTTGCTTAGTCCTGTCCCTCACTAGGAGGAGTAGTTGAAGTTGGAGCCCATTCCAGTGCCTAAAGGGGCTCCAAAAGAGTTGGAGAGGGCATGCACTGACAGGACAAGGGAATAGCTTCAGACTGCCAGAGGGCAGGGTTAAATGGGGTGTTGGAAAGAAATTCTTCCCTGTGAGGTGCTGACACACTGGCACAGGTTGCCCAGAGCAGCTGTGGCTGCCCCATCCCTGGAAGTGTCCAAGGCCAGGCTGGACGGGGCTTGGAGCAACCTGGGATAGTGGAATGTGTCCCTGCCCATGGCAGAGGGGTGAAACGAGCTTTAAGGTCCCTTCCAACCCAAACCATTCTGAGATTCTGTGACTGTCCAGCTTGAGTTAATGCAGGTTTCTCCTTTACTTCCTCATTTTGCCCACTGATCTCACCTGAATTTCCCCTGTGCTAAAGTTGCTTCCCCTTTAGGTGTGAGCTTCTTCCTCACCATATGTTGGAAGGATGGACAGGAGGGATCAACTACACTACCTTTCCTCACAAAATGGACTGTACAATTGCTTTTGTGAGAGTGCATGTTGTATAATCACATTCCTTAACAGTTGTACCAAAAGTAACTACAGCAGAAACAATTCTGGTGGGAATGTATCCCTTAACTGGGCCAGAAATCTTCATGGATATTAGTCCAGACCTGGGCAAGTTCTCTTTGAGCCTCTTGAGGCAGAACAGTCTCCTACTAATGCAGAGTTGGGGCACAGGAAGGTTGTACTGAACAGTCACAGCAGAGTTGTTTTATGGGATCTGTGAAAGGTGACACACTTCTGTGCTCCATGTAATTCTCCCCAGTGCATTTTCCATGCCATTGACATGTTCTCATCCTTCCTCAGAGCCTTCACTCAGTTATGTCACTGAGTCTTGGAACTTGTGGGCACTTGGCACTCAAACTGTGATGCCATCCAGCTGCTGGTCTCACTGACAGTCAGGGTGTCCCACGGAGGTAGTGCTTTCTTCTTCTCTTCCAGACTCCTCTGATGCCGACAGATTGGAAAGGTTCTTTGATTCGGAAGATGAAGACTTTGAAATCCTGTCCCTTTGAAAACAAATAGGAAACTGACTCTGCAAATTTGTGTATGTGTGGGGAGAAGGGGGGAGGGAAGCTCCTTCGAGAGCCTGGGGCTACCGGTTTTCATAGGCGCTTGCTGCCATCCCCGCCTCTTGTCCATCCCGGCATTCCGTGCAGCCTCGGAGCGGAGCGCGCAGTGTCTGCGGTGGGATGAAGAACCAAGTGGGTGTTACAGCCTTACTGGCTGCAGTCAGAATTTCTCAGCAGCAAACAGTTGCTGGAAGTGGATGCAGTGGTGCTTAGGAGTTCAAAGCCTATCTGTTACATCAGCAGGTCAGCTGGGCCTTCCGGGGGAGGCACGGGAATCATTAGAGCGCCGGATCCTTCTGTGGGGACTCCCTGCTGAAGCTTAAGTAGAGCCCACCCATCATTTTGCAGGAGAAATGTCCAGTTAATGCCTTTAGCAGCTTCGCTTCTCACTGGCCAACCTGGACTGC
Organism: Myiotriccus ornatus; assembly: GCA_036023395.1. Taxonomy (NCBI): domain Eukaryota; kingdom Metazoa; phylum Chordata; class Aves; order Passeriformes; family Tyrannidae; genus Myiotriccus; species Myiotriccus ornatus. Next base: position 21,389,116 of record JAYRBT010000010.1, on the reverse strand, counting down.
AGCTCACAGTGCCAAGGAACAGCAGCCACGTCCCACAGACAGCGGTGAAGCCTCTGGAGTGCAGATCCCTACGGTACCACTTCTGTTCATGCTCTGCAGTACACAGCGCTTCCTGTCCTGCTCACACCCTATGGAAAGGGCACTGAGGGAACTTCCAAGTGACTGGGAATTCAATGAGCGAATGGCTGCCTGGGGAAGTGTGGAACAGAGCTATGCTGCTGGGCAGGAGCATCTCAATCCCAGTCTAAGTAAAGCAGAAAGAATGGAATAGAAAACGTGCATGTTGCTCAGTGAGACAGTCCATATGCTTCTACAATGAAATAATCTCTGCAGCAAGTACCTTCAGGAAAGCTGCTTTGAGCAGAGAACTGGATTCCATAGGCTTGGAAAAGAAAAAAAAAAGAGTCCCAGCTGGGAGAGATGAAACAGGACAGGAGAGATCTGCCAAGCTCCTGCCTGTGCCCCAGTGTGCTGGCACAGCATCTGTGGAGTTAATCCTGTCGAACCAAAAATGTGAGGCGTGAAACTCCTCAAGGTGCCCTCAGTGCATTGATCAGCAGTTCCTCCAGCTACTCCTGTCAGACATTCCGTTTCCAAAGCAGAAGAGGTGCCTGAAGGTCAAGTAGGATTCTGAGCTGTTGGTACCTTGACTCTGCCTGTCCCCCTCCCTGCGGAGTGTGCACAGAGGTACTGTAGGAGCCAGCCTGGAGAAACCCCTGTCAGGTAATCATCCCAGAAGGGCAGAATGCAGAATGCCTTGAGAAGGTCCAATTATACTGGCAGTTTTAGCTGCTTTAAGCTGGTAGCTCTGCCTGGGGCCATTCTCTACACAGAGAAAGGTGGAGCAGAGCTGTCTCCTTGCAAACTGCAAGGGAAGTTGCTGCCGTAGTTCCTTGGTGCACGCTGCGCACTGCAGCCCTATTCACAAGGCTCTGGTTTGTGCATTCGGGTTTGGAACCTGTCAGATGATGGTGTTGTGCCCAAGGGTGGTGCCACCTGGATAGAAATGACCCGTTTCCCCTGTGACTGACCTACTGATGCTCTGTCCCTGTGCCATCCAAAAGCAGAGGTTTGAACTGGGAACCACAATGCTTCTGTCACTAAATTATTGTTTGCTGCTTTCTGCCTGCTTCTCCTCTTCTCTCATGTAGTCAGGGGAAGAGGCAGCAGAGGAAGTGGGGCTGTGCTCCATTCATCTGCTTTCAATTTCTATCTGAATAAACAGATCTAAAATCTTTGCCTGTCCTAATGTCCTTGCACGAGTTGGAGGAGGTGGTGGGTGGCATTCCAGCGACCCTGCACTGTGATAGGGAATGCTGTAACCAGTTCCAGTAACCATTATTCCTGTTTTGCCATTCAGCAGCAGGACACAGAGCTTTAACTGGAAGGCTGTATACTGTTGGTGTGGGCTGGTCCTTTTCATTGAGAGCTCATCACTCAGGACACATCTCCCTCTTGATCTCTTCACCAGAAGAGTCAGTACCTAAAGAGGCTCCAAGAGAGATGGAGATGGACTTTGGACAAGGGCCTGGAATAAGAGGACAAGGGGGAATGGCTTCCCACTGCCAGAGGGGTAGTTAGGATATTGGGAAGAAATTCTTCCCTGTGAGGGTGGGGAGGCCCTGGCACAGGTTGCCCAGAGAAGCTGTGGCTGCCCCATCCCTGGAAGTGTCCAAGGCCAGGTTGGACGTGGCTTAGAGCAACCTGGGCTAGTGGAAGGTGTTCCTGCCCATAGAACAAGATGATCTTTAGGGTCCCTTCCAACTTAAACCATTCTGTGATTCTACTGCTTATTTCATGTTCATGATTTCATGGTTAAGGACAGCTCAGCCAGACAGTTTTACCTGAGTGTTAACCCCAGTAACAGAACTAAGCTCAGCTGTCTAAGACCTTTAACAGGTATTTCTGGCTTTTCAGTCAGGCCCGTAAAGCTAATAATTAAATTACTTCCCTGTGTATTGTCTTGTGTCAGTGGTGCTGTCAGGGCCCAATTCAGCATGACAGCACTCACCTCCTTCACCAGGAGTGTTTGGCTGCCAAGTGCTGGGAAGCAGAGGAGGGAAAGGAGCAGCTTTTTCCATTTCAGCTGATGTCTGTAGCAGAAATTTTGCTTTAAACTCTTACCTTTCCTTTCCCTGCTAGGGAATCAGTTCAGTCTGCCTCTCTCTAACAGTTAGAGCAGAAGACTAATGCAATCCACCCTGTTGCAAGGTAAGTTAACTGTCCAGCAGAGACATGAACTCTCCTGGGCATCCACATCTCTCTGTGCCCCTTGCAAACGATTTTACCTTCCAGTTTGTTGTGGCTTGCTGGTTGTTACTGCTGGCTTAGGTGATTCATAGCTGGTCTGTTTTGGCAACCCTTGTGGGCTGTTTAAAAATTGCACTGGGGGTGTGTAGGAACCACAGATGGATTCCCCTCATCTTAGCCAGTCTAAAATAGCGTATGTGCTACTCACCCTCCAAACTGGCCTTGCTGTGAGCTAATCCATCTATGTCAGGCTCTTAACCTGTTCACAGCGGTTTTCTGTCCCATTCTCAGTGCACATCTGGGAAGGAGGCCTGAATTCACCTCTCCCTTCATTCCACAGCTCCAGCAAACAGCTTTCCTTGGATTTAGTGCCTGACCTGCAGCACTTTCACCTCCCACATGTCCTTCTAGAAGATAAACGATCATACTGGGAAAAAAAAAATGCCCTGTGCCAAATGTTTAAAAATAATGATTTATTAACAAGTCCTCTACAAACTGGTTTGAGAATGGGGGATGCATTTACTACAGAGGCAGAATAATCAGAAACATTGTAGTTCCCTGGAACTGGGAACTGTCCATGGCCAGGGGTGGCCCTGGGCTCCACACCCACATCTACACCCCAGAACTGAAGCTGCAACAAGAGCTCCCGTTTGGGATAGGGAGGTTTATACCAAGAATTTGATGCATGCTTATGGCATATTCATTTAAAAAATGTGGAAGGGACTATGGAGGGGGAAGAGCAGGTGAAATAACAAGGACATTAGCATCGTGTTGGACCCAGAAGAATACTCAGGATCTGAGCTGTAGCTACTGGACAGTGACATGTAAGGGAGTCATCCATGAGGTGAGCTTTCCCCTATTGCTTTAGACCTGACCTGTATCAAGTTTTATTTCCAGAGTTCTCCCAAAGGTTTATTCTGAACCTCCTCCATGGTTTTTTCTGCAATGGACTTGATTTCTCTGTGCAAGTCTTCTATGCTCTGTGAAGCATCCACTGTCTGTTTCCAAGACAAGAAAAACCAAACAGGATAGATACAGAAAATACAGAAACATGTTACTGGACACCAGCAAATGAGAAAAACTTAGCTGTTAATATCTGCTCCCCCTCATTACTCAATATCGTTACTGTTCCTGAGCAGTGAAACGAGCTGATTACACCTTCTGTGCACTGTTTCTGGAGTGGAACTGGGAAAAATCTATTTAGGAATAGACATTTAAGATGTAGGGCTGGATGAAGGGAAACAGAGGAAACTGCTGTCGCATGTTGTTTGCTGACACTCTTAGGGGTGTGTTAGATACAGAGGTAAGCTGAGATTCATCCCAGGTGCTCCAAGAGCTGACCAGGGTGTCTTGCAACAGGGAAGTGCCCTCTGCCATACCCCACAGTGCCCTTGGCTGGTCCCCAATGTGTCCCCCTGACCAGGAGCAGGAAGGGGGATCACAGGGGTATGATGGGCACAATTTGGGAGCTCTCATAAAAGACCCCCACCCCAGTCCATGACCGGTCCATTAGGGTTATTTCCTCACCTTCCAGTTTAGGGTCTTGTCTTCCATCAGACAATAGAAGGACTGCAGAACTTTCTCTTGGAAGGAGCTGGACTCGTAACGTTCATGTCCATAGTTCCCTCGTTCTGCTGCTTCTTCTGGGCTTAACTGAAGAAACAGGATCAAGTCTGGCTTTGGGAGTCCCACGTCAGGCTGTTTGCACCAGTCCAGGCAGAAGTTCTGTCCCAAGCAAAGACAACCAAGTTTGAGGTGAAAGAAACACAAAAACATATCCCAGCTTACCATGTGGCAATTCAGTCCTGGTAATTTGGGGGGGAGCAGGTTTAGCTGTGCACCCCTTGTGCTCACTTAAGTTGGACAGAGCTAAAGCTTTTAATGCCCTGAAAGCAGGGACAGGTCAAAAGGCACAAGTGGGACTGTGAGAACTTCAGGCTAAATGAAGAAAGTCAGTTTTACTCTGAAGGTGAGCAAAGAAGAGCCCAGAAAGGAGGGGATCTACATCCCTGGAGAGACTCAAACCTTGGCTGGGTGTGGGCCCAAGCAAGCCCTGCTGGAAGCTGGGCTTCATGACTTCCACAGGTGCTTTCCAACATATGTGGTTCTGTTATCCTTTGCAAATTTATGGGCCAGCAGCCAGAGCAAGCACGAAGAGTCTTAAATAAACTCCCAGAATCATTCTCCAAACAGGTCAGCTTCCAGTAGTCTGTCCAGGTTTACAGAAAGTGAGTTTCTCTGTTCTGGGGAAGGGCAGACCCGGGCAAACACACCATGTCAACACCTAAGCTGAAACTTCCAGCCCTCATTTGCAATCCTCATTTCCCAGAAGAACAATGGCCACTGGGCCACTCACACCAATGGCATCTACCTGGAGCTGCTCCCCCAAACAGAGAGAGGGCAGGGGCTGCTGCAGGACTCACTCACCCCTTTGGCATTCGTGAAGGCCACTCCAGAGAAGGCGTATCTGTCAACCACGATCGTGATCCCTTGGTGTAGCTTCTCTTTCATCAGCGGTCTGAAACCACAGGCGAAATAAAATAATGAAGTTAGTTACACTCCTTTGTAGTGACAGAAATGAAAGGAGTTCATGTGAAAAAACCAAGTATGTCAGTATTAACAGAGATCACTGGCAGAGTCAGCTGTGATGTGGACAAAGCTGTTTGTATTCTCTGACAGGCATTAACCAAATATCCTCTCAGGACACCCAAATTCAGTGTGCCAAGGGCTAGGCACTGCTCTAGGCAGCTCCAGGGCTTACAGGCAAGATCACAACTGAACTGTATTGATATGAATGACCCTCTTGAGGTGGTGCAGTAGATTTGTGATACGCTCTGCCCCCTTTATTCACAATGACAATAGTAGAGCTCACTCATCTGCCTTTCTCTCAGTTTTCTTGGCACAAAAGCTTTTTGCAATATAGGTTTCCAGGTGAAAACAAGAGCCAACACCCATTTCCCCACCTCCACACACAAAGCCTTGGGGGCTAAAGCAAGGACAGCCAGCCCCGGCTGAACACAGCCTTTGGCTTGAGGGGAAATTTGGGGGCAGTTCCTTAACCACTGTCACTCACAGGGACTGCCTGGTAAAGCAAGGCCTCTTCAGGGAAAAGAGTAAATTCACAGTCTAGGCCAGTTCAGTCTCAGCTCCCCAGTTCTTTAATCCAGTATGGCACAGGGACTGGAAATATGGCAGCAGTGATTCCAAAAAAACCACACTGTGGGATCTGATCTAAGATTACAAGGCCAGGGTTAGATAGGATAGGGAGTAGAAATTCTTCCCTGTGAGAAAAGTGCAGCTCTGGCACAGGTTGCCCAGGGAAGCTGTGGCTGCTCCATCCCTGGAAGTGTGCAAGGCCAGGTTGGATGGGGCTCGGAGCAATCTGGGCTAATGGAAGGTGTCCCTGCCCCTGGCAGGGGATGGAACTGGATGGGATTTAAGGTCCCTTCCAACCTAAGCCATTCTGGGATTCTATGATTAAATCCAAAGCTGGAAGAGTCCTTGAGACATCACTTCTAGCCTGTTTCCCTGGGTGAACAGGATCCCAGTCCTGTACTTTCTGTACCCCCTGCAAGCTCAAATCCCGGGGGGATTCAACACCACCCATTTTTCTTTTACAACTGACCAAACCCCTCCCTTACACGTGTTCCCAGCGGTTGGCAGAGAAGAGCAGGTGAATGGTGTGGTCCTCCAGGTCCTTCTCCCTCACCAGGTAGGAGCTGATCAGCTGCCCAATCTCCGTTGTTCTGTCTGTGAGAAAGAGGGGGAGATGGAGCAAAGGCTGCCCCGAGCTGCTCTTCCCAGAGGGGTGTCCATCTGTCCTGGAAGTCTGTCTGTAACAGCTGGGAAGAGGTCTTGGTCCATCCAGGGTGGGGATCTGTCATGGGTTGGGGGAGGTTGGTCTGTCCGGGGTGGGGGGTATGTTTGTTGGTCACGGGTCAGAGACCAGTCCATATGGCGATGGGGATCTACCTGCCTGTCACAGACTGGGAGTAGGTCAATCTGCCACGGGTGGGAAGTCCAAGCTGATGGGATGGGAGGATCTGCCTGTCCCAGACAGGAGGTGGCCGGTCGGTCTGCCCGAACATGGGGAGGGTCTATCTGTCGTGGGCGGAGGGTGGTCAGCCCGTCCGGGGGTGGGAACATCTGCGTGTCCCAGAGTGGGAGGCGGTCAGTCGATCTATCCGAGTGTGAGAGTCCATCTCTCACGGGTGGGGGGGGTGGCGGTCGGTCCATCCGGCGGGGGGGGAGGGGTGGGTGTCTATCTGCCACCAGAGCCCCCTGCCGGCAACCCCCGTGCCAGTGTTAACATCGATCGCCTGGTGCCCGCCCGGCCCCCCGCCCCGCCGTACCCGGGAGGCGGATGAGGCGGGCCCCGTGCCCCCCGGCCCCGCCGTGCCCGATGAGCCCGGGCCCCGTGCCCCCCGCCCGCCGGCCCCGGGAAGCGGGCGATGGCGGCCCCGTGCCCGCCGTACCCGGGAAGCGGATGAGGTCTGCCTTGTGCCCGGCGGCGCGCAGCCCCTGGACGAGCCGCCGGCCCTGCGTGCTCTTCCCGGCCCTGTCCACGCCCTCCAGCGCGATCAGCGCCCCGCGCCGCGCCGCCATCGCCGCGCGCGCCGCGCCGCCCCGCCCCCCGCCGCCCCGCCCCGGCCCAGCC
>JAYRBT010000010.1:21363094-21382109 GCA_036023395.1 Myiotriccus ornatus | reverse complement strand
CGCCCCCCGCCGCCCCGCGCCGGCCAATCCGCGCCCGCCCCGGCCCCCTCATGAATATGCATGAGGCGCGGCGCCGGCGGCCAATGGGCGGCGGGCGGGCCGCGCATACGGGATGAGGCCGCGGGCCTGGTCATGCGGGGCCGGCGCGCGGCGGGGAGCGGCGCGCGGGCCGCAAGATGGCGACCGCCATGTACCTGGAGCACTACCTGGACAGTGAGCGCGGGGCGCGGGCGGCGGGGCTGGGGGGGCGACGGCGGGGCCGGGGCGGGGGCGGCGCGGGTGGAGTTGGGGCGGGGGCGGCGGCGGCAGCGCGGGAATTAGAACTGCGCCACGGGCGGCGCGGAGGGGGCGGGGCCGCCGCGAGACGTCATCATCCGGCGCCGCGGCGGGTGCGTCATCGGCGCGCGTCGGAGAGCGGGGCGGCGAGGGAATGGCGGCTGTGGGGGTTCGCCGGGCGGGGGAACCCAGTTCCCACACACACACACAGCGGGCAGGGCTCCGGTCACACCCTCCCCCATACACACCCCTCACACACTCAGCGGGCAGGGATCCGATCGCACCCTCCCCCATACACACCCCTCACACACTCAGCGGGCAGGGATCCACTCACACCGCTCACACACACACACACACACACTCAGCGGGCAGGGCTCCGATCACATCCTCCCCCATACACACCCCTCACACACTCAGCGGGCAGGGATCCGATCGCACCGCTCACACACACACACACACTCAGCGGGCAGGGCTCCGCTCACACACACACACACACACTCACCGGGCAGGGGGTCGCAGGCCGCTGGTGCCGGGCCGGTGCCGGCCTGCGAAGGCCCGTGGGCTGGTGCACAAGCTCCGCTGAGGCGAACAGCCGGCTCACGGTACGTGACTTGGAGGATGGTTTGGGCTGGGAGGGACCTTAAAGCCCCTCCCGTTCCAACCTCCTGCCGCGGGTAGGGACACCTCCCGCTAGACCAGCTCGATCCGAGGATTTATTGGTATTGTTACTTGCAGGTATTGAAAACCTGCCGTGCGAGCTGCAGAGAAACTTCCAGCTGATGAGGGAGCTGGACCAGAGAACAGAAGGTGCGTTCAGGTATTTTGGCAAGTGAAGGCACAGAGAGCCTCACCTGAAGGATGGCAAGAGCCCAGGGGAGACTGGACTTTAGAGGATGTGTCTCCCCTTATTGCTTTTCCTTTTCTCATCCCAAGGGCTCTGCAGTGTTTGTTTCTTCTCTGTGAGGGCTGCAGCTCCCAGGGCTTGGTTTTGTGTTCAGCCCTGGAGTTTTACTTTGTAGTTGTGTGATTCCTGTACCTGATGACGCCTTGGAGAGCCTTCCTTGTGCACGTTTCCATATCTACCAAGTCCTGGGTTGCTTTTTGCCTGGCAGGACCCTTCCCTTTTATCTTTTTGAAGTTTCTTGTTCATATTTGGCTGCACAGTAAAGACTTCCAGTTTGAACCGTTTGAACAGTAAGTAACTGTGCAGCAAACAGAATGTTCTGTGTGTGGGAAGAGAGGGTGAAGCTTGTGAACCCGTGGGTTCAGTTTCTGATCTTAACTGTGAATTAACCCTTGAATTAGCTGCACAACACTTGAAAAAAGCAGAATCACACCACAAGCGTTGAAGAGCACATACCTTTAACTTAATTTTTCTTACTGTTTTTAAAAAGGAAAGTACGTTAAGTAATGGAGGGGGAGTCTAAAAACTCTCAGGAAGGGTCTCCTAAATACCATAAAGAAGTAGAAGAGCAAAAATACTTGCTTTGGAAGACAGCTCTCCTGTTTGCCTTTCAGATAAGAAAGCAGAGATCGACAGCCTGGCGGCAGAGTACATCGAGTCAGTGAAGAACATGTTGCCTGAGGAGCGAGTGGAGCACCTGAAGAAGATCCAGAGTGCCTACAGCAAGTGCAAGGAGTACAGTGATGACAAAGTGCAGCTGGCCATGCAGACCTACGAGATGGTGAGGCTCTGGAGAAACGGGCCCCCTCTGGAGTGGTGCACGTGGAGGCACTTCCACGGCGTCGGCTTCCCCCGACATATCTATTTTGTTGCTTAAAAACCTTACTGAAACAAATGATTGGTTCTCAAGCTTACTTTCCTCATTGCTGCCATCCCCAAAAAGCCTCCTCCTGTGTCACTGGGGTTTGTGCCAAGAAGGCTTCTCTTATGCTGAAGAATTAATGAGTTTATCTCTCTTGGAGGTTGCTCTGTCAGTAGTACCTGTCTGCTGTGTGATAATGCCAGAGAATTTTCCCCACTCCCTGCTCCCCAGCAGCTCCTCTGTCACCTGATAATTTATGTGGGGCTGATCTCAGTTGCAAGCAAGGTTTTTTTAAGTCAACTGCAGTACTTTATTGTGGAGGAATGAAGGAAATCTCTTCCACTGCCTTGGTTTATTGGACATTGAAATTTCCTCGTGAACCTTGTGGGAAAATCCTGTTTCTTAAGATGCAGCTTTCCACTTTATTATTCTTCTGCTCTTATTCCTGTGTCCTTGCAGCTGCCCTGTGATAATTCTTATCTCTGTGTGTTTTACCCCCTGGATAAAAATTGAGTGAGGGGAATTCTAACTGTACCAAGTGTGGGTTGTCCAGCCTGTGGAGATGCTTTGGGTTTTGCTGCATCTACAGATGTTTTCTTGCCATCAAACACTGCAGAGAAGGAAATTGTCACAGGAATATCAGTGTCCTAGATAACTGGCCAACCAACTGGATGGCAAAGTGTTGCAGTGGCACAATTTGGGGGTGGTGGTTTAAAATACCTTTGCTACATCTCTGTTGTGTAAGTCACATTGTTGCAGCCAGGATAGTACAAGGTACTTTAATTGATGTGCATTGATTTGATATTGGAGATAGTCAGCTTCTGCTTGTGTTTATTACTACATTTCTTTAATTAGCATGACAATGTAGTACCAGGGGAAAAAAATGAACTCGGTGCATTTCAAGGGCAATATTTGAATTTTGAAAACTGTAGGGACAAACAAGTTATTTTTAGTATTTCTCATCATGTTTTGTTCTGTAAACGATTAGCCTGAGTTCCTTTAACTCTCCTTTGTGTCACCTCCCTTTCTCTTTGCCCTGGAGGGATTGGGTCCTCTTGCATTTTGCCTCATTTTTCTCTGCCTTTGTTCGCTCCGCGTGTGCCATTTCCCTTTTCCCAGCCCGTACCCCTTTCCCCGCCTTGTCCTGTGCTCCCACACTCTGTTGGTGCCGGTAACAGCCAAGTTTTAGCCCTTCCTGTTTTCGTGTGGGGCTCTTTTTGGTGTTTTTCTTTGTAACTGAGTTTGTGGTTTCCTCTGGGTGCAGGTGGATAAGCACATCCGCCGGCTGGACGCGGACCTGGCGCGGTTTGAGGCCGATCTCAAAGACAAACTGGAAGGCAGCGACTTCGAACCCCCCGGATCTCGGAGCCTGAAAAGTGGGTGAATTTTTATGCAATTGGGAGCCTTTTCCAGCACTGCAGGAAGGCTGAGATGTAAAGCAGGCTCTCATTTCTGGAGGAGGGAAAGAAGTGCACCATAGTTTCTCTGCTTGCCGTTAATGCTTCTCAAAATGTTTACACTGGGCAATAGATGAAGAGAAATGTAGTGCTGGGATCAAACTTGCTGTTTCAAAGATCATCCTGAGGTTGTAAGGAGGGAGCTGGCCAAGGGGCAACTGACTGTGCCAAACCTGCACTGATGTGTGTAACAGTGTGAGTTTCAGGCTTGATCTGTTACTGAGTTAGTTCTAAGCTCTTTTTGAAGAGAGATTTGCATATTTTTCTCCTTCTCTCAGAACTTGAATACTAATCAAGCTGAAAAAAAGCAGGAAAAATCAGGAGGTAAAGGAAGATACCAGGTTTTGTAGTGTAGACTGAAATCTTGTGTAATTACACTGACATTTGAGCATGGATAACAGCAGCACAGCTGCTGAGAGGCTTTATGCCTCTCAACTGTGAAATAAGGGGTAAGAGCAGGGAGGTGGAGATAAAAGGTACTCTAGTTATTGAGTAACCTATTAACTGTTCAAAAATGCACTGAGATTTAAAAAAAATACTGCCAGTCTAATCAAATGTGATGCTGTTTATGTCTTGTGCTAACACACTGCGGTGCTTTAACTGCCAAAAGAGTTTGGGGCTCAGCTGTACTTGCTAATTTGGTTTATTTGTGGCACAGAAATGAATTTCAGAGTCAGCCTATACAATTACAGATGAAATAAGGATTGTTCAATTGCATGTGAAGTAAGGATTTCAAGACAGTAACTGCATCAAAAGAACAACACCTGAGGATGTTTCTGCCACTCAAATAGGCTGAAAAGATGGGGTTGTGTTTTCCTTTCTAGAGGGACGAAGTCAGAAAGACAAAAGAAACTCTCGTGGCCGAGGCAGGAGAACATCTGAAGAAGATACACCAAAGAAAAAGAAGCTCAAAGGAGGGTAAGGCAGAGCCAGGCACAGCTCTGGTGACTTGGGCTTGACACTTCATGAATTTTCCACGAGCTCGTGTTACCCTATTTATGACTCGTGTCCGGATGGTTAGAGTGTTCTGGTCTTACTCCCATTTCATTACTGTCCTGCTTGGGACAAGCCAGCTTTGTTAATTAACTCCTTGGTTGGCATGTGGAAGCTCAGCATGCTTGGAACACTCTGACTGGATGGACAAGATCAGCCTCTCTGTTGCTGTTGGCAAGCTGGAAGAAAATAGCTTTGATTTTTGTCACACGGCTATTTTTAACAGTGGCTTGTCTGGGTGGTAAAAAGAAACACTTGTCCATCAGGACAGAAACTGATGTTGTATTGTTGTTCTAGAAATCTTGGAGAATTTTGGGGGTTGTTTTCAAAAAATTGTGTCCTAAATATCCTTGAATAATCTGATTGAGTTTTGGGAAGCAAGGAGGAAGGCATGTCCCCTCGCTGTGATGTGATTTATATTAAAGGGGCTTTGTTTATTCTGATATTTTCAGTTGGTAAAATTTTGGGGCAGAAAACTAAAAATAGTTTCTGTGGACTGCTTCTGACATGTCAACACATTCCTGTCTGAGCAAGAGGGTTCACTCATACCTGACAATAAGAAAAAAATGTGTATTTGTGAAAAAAAACCCAAACAGGTTATTCTGCCCACAAGCAGGAGGGATCTGTATAATAATTTTGTTACTTTAGTCACGGCATCTACAAGTCATTCTCTTAATTCTTTATAGTCATACTGTGTTTGATCAAACCTACTTTATGATTTTAAATAATTGGATAATATGTGATGATGTAATCCAAACCTTAAAGTAGGGTCAGTGTGGTTTAGGGAAGATAATTGTAAAATACTAATTTAATGGGTGGGACTTAGCTCTTTGAACCCAGAATGGTTTGGGTTGGGGGGACCTTAAAGACCATCTTGTTCCAACCTCCTGCCATGGGCAGGGACACCTTCCACTATCCCAGGTTGCTCCAAACCCTGTCCAGCCTGGCCTTGAACACTTGCAGGGATGGGACAGCCACAGCTTCTCTGGGCAATCTGGTCCAGGGCCTTATCACCCTCACAAGGAAGAACTTCTTCCCCAAATCCCATATAACCCTGCCCTCTGGCAGTGGGAAACCATTCCCTCTTGTCCTGTCACTCCAGGCCCTTGTAAGATGGTGTTTCCTGCAGCTGGGAATGTTTTGTCCTCACCCTTTCCTTGCCCACAGGTCTGAGTTCGCTGATACCATCCTGTCAGTGCATCCCTCGGATGTCCTGGACATGCCAGTGGATCCCAACGAGCCCACCTACTGCCTGTGTCACCAGGTGTCCTATGGGGAGATGATTGGCTGTGACAACCCAGATGTAAGCACTGGAGATATGGTTTATTTTCGGATGTTTGCAGTATCCCAACCCTGTGCAATCTGAGGAGGGGGTCCTTGCTCTGTTAGATCATACCAAAGGATAGGAATGTTTGTGAATCACTAAGCATCAAATTTGGGGTTTTCCTTTCTGTTTTGCAGTGCCCCATCGAGTGGTTCCACTTTGCCTGCGTGGACCTGACCACCAAACCAAAAGGGAAATGGTGAGTGTGACAACATACAGCTTTGGGACTTTTCATCAGGCTGCAGTTTGCCTCAGCAAGAATTAAAATGACAACGAGAATTAAAACCCCATTGTGACCCTTCCTGACAGAGGAGCTTTGCTGTTCTTGTCAGAGGGTTTGCATTCTCTATGATTGGGGATTGTGTTTGAGAGTAGAGTGTACAAGGGGAACCTTCTTAGTAAAATCCATTTCCTTGGGAGTCTTGGGTTCTGGTGGGAGCAAAACTGCCTGTCAAACAGAGCAGATTTTGACCTGAAGTTTGTGTAATGTGTACAGGTTACAGCTGAGGTTTGCTGTATTGTCACTAGTTGTGGCTCTGCTTAAAATTGAGAGACATATTTTTATTTTTTTTCACTTCTGGAGGCGGATTTTGAAGACTTCTCGGGGTTTTAATTAAGTATGTGATCATCCTGGGAAGAATCATGGACTTGTTTTGTACTTAGTTTTATCTAATGGACCGCTTTAATCTAAGTAACAGTGTGCCTGTCAGAAACAGTCTTAAGTGTTCACAAGTAATAAAAGCAATTCTTGGGCTCTGTGGTGTTAATTTCAGGAGCTGGTTATTCTCTTTCCCTGCAGGTTTTGTCCTCGTTGTGTTCAGGAAAGAAAGAAAAAGAAGTAAGGAGTAGAGGGGAAAGCACCGCCGAGGCAAGAAGAATTTAATATATTCCTTCACGTTGCAATATGATTATTTTTTGTTAATCTGCCCTCCATCTTTTTCCGGTATGGTATTTAATTATCCCGTGGCCAGTTGTAATTCCTGTTCTTTCATAAGAAAATGACTTTGGGAGGGAGTCCCAAATCCCTTTGCCACAGAGATTTTATTTATGTTACTCTTGCACAGTAGTATTTAGAGAGGGTGTTGCCTTTCCTGGCTGTTTCCATTTCCTTGAAAATCCTTTAAGTACCTCACTGTGAAGATGAAACCTACAGTATTCTTGGAGAGAGAGAAGGTTGGATTTATTCACAAAATAAGATGAAGGCCTGAACTGTCAGCTGTGATTGCCTGTGTGGGTAAATCAGGAAATCAGGTTTTAGGGAGAGGCTCCACGAGGACACTGTGTTTGTTCCCATGATGGTGTGGCTCTGCTATTGGAGAAGGGCACTCAGTAATGTTCTAGTTTTTTATTGGGCCACATCTGCATGTTCTTGACTTCTTTAAGCTGCCTTTCAGATGATGAATGAGATTCCTTTTGTTGACGCAGTGTCAGTGGCTACAGCAGAAGGGAGAGAGGAAATCAGGAGTGGGAAAGCAAAAGTCTTTGTTTTCTTTCTTCCTCTGAGTTACAGTGGATGCAGAAGTTGAGGGAGGACCAGAGATAGGTCTTGTGTTTAAATCTGTCTCCTGCATTATGAGGTGTACCTGCCTACAGTGAAAGATGTAGTGGGGAAGGATTGTTCTGCTGGTGGAGGGGGAAAGAAAAGCCCCCAACTCCTGAAGTTTGCTGGCCATAGTCCCTGAGGGGTGTTAGTGGCAGCTCTGGGCAGGGCTGTGAGCTGCTTTCCTTACCAGTGTGCGGGAGCTCTTGGAGACTGCTGCAAAGGCATGAAGAAACCTTCCAGATAAGCTTTTCTTCTGCTGAATAAGCAGTACAGGAGATTAAAAACACTTCTCAGATTCTGGCACCTGTTTTCAAAAGAAAAAAGGCTTTTCCTGTTTTACTGAGCCTCTTAACCATGTTTTGCAATGAAGAAAAGTAGAACATAGCCCCTGCCACTCCTCCTCCCCTCTGTGGGGCTTTGAGCCTGCTGCTGACAGAGGAAACCTCTCAATCCTGAGACAGTTTTTCTGTGAACATTTGGATTTACTGTGTCTCCTCTGGGGAAAAAAATGCCTGTCTCTAGGGTCCTGTGATTTAAAATAAGTGTGATGTTGCACGTGGCTTCACCAGGTTACATCATGGAGAGATGAAGCTTTCATAGTCCTGTTTATGAGAGGATGTACATTTGTCATTGCTGCCATGGAATAGCAGCTGGAAAGCAGGCAGAGGAATTAAAAACTGAGTGCTGGAAGGAAGGAGGAGGGGCAGCACAGTCACACAAACCTGAACTTAGAGGTACAGCCAGCCCTTGTTTTCTTTCTGCCTCTTTATGAGGGCAAATCTGTGATACCTCATGAGCCAGCCTGTAATCCAGTCACCAGTGGGTGGGAGCTGCAGCTGCTGCATTGGATTCAGCCAGAGCATTGCTGTGTCCTGATGACCTGTGTTGATGGTGTTTCGGGTTTTATTTTCCCCTTCCATCCAAAGGTATTTATCCTGAGGTTTTTTTAACTTTTTTTCCTAAGGCTTTGTTGGTAGTGGCATCACTATAGCATTTGATTTGGAACAGTCTCAAAATTCCACTCTGGAGGTCTTGCTGGAAGCATGCTCTGAGGGAAGACAGCAGCTCTGGGTGAGCCAGCGTGGGGCTGACCTCCCTCAGCTCCAAAATTTGTGATCAGGTAGGACACCAAAACACACTTTTAGAAGTAGGTTTGGGGGCTCGGAAGAGCGTTTTCCACTTTAACCAGCAATGCAAAAAAAAAGGAAAACAAGCTCTAGAAAGTGGAGCCCTGGAAAGGAAGGATGATTTGCTAGGAATGATGTGAGGTACAGCATTCTCCTCCTCTTTGCAACGTCTCTGATGTGTAAAGCATCTGAGATCTGATACCAGCAATAAATTCTCCCACTGGGAGCACACCAGTGCAGGGCTTGGATGGGCTCAGGAGCATCTCCTGCCCTCTTTACACCTGGTTGTTGAGATTTTTTTTTTTTAACAACCCCTTGTAGACAGAAATACCAGTAGCCTTCACTTTTGCTTACTAAAGGATTTAAATGTGACTCTTGAATGTACGGCGTTAAATGTTTCTTGGAGGAAGGGTGACCCCTGAAGGGAATGTCCTGCTAAAGATTGCTCACCCCAGGGGCCCCAGATTTACCACAGCTCACCCAAACCGCGGAGGCTGAAACTTCAACCCCAAATCCTACTTTTATAACAGAATTAAGACCCGCAACCGAAAAAAAACCAAAAACCCCAAACCAAAACCAACAACATAAAGCTTTTTTTTTTTTTTAACGAGAAAAAAAATAAGGAATGTAAACTTTAAAAAACAAATGTATATCTGTATTTTTGGATCTTGGAGATGATGGATTATATTATAAAATAAAATATTTTTGGGAATAAAAGGTGTGAGGAATGGGGGGGGGTGCGGTTACAACCTCCGGCCGCCAGGGGGCGCTGCCGCCCTCCCGCGCTGAGGGCCACGGCGCTCAGCGCCGGCGAGCGACAGCGCCCCCTGGCGGCTTGGAGGTCCGGCGCGCCGCGCTTCCAATCCACGGAAAATCCTTGTCTTCTCCCGGTTATCGGGATAATCGCCGGCCTCCCCGCGCAATCCGCGTTAATTTAACCTCAAGGGGTGCGTGGCACTGCGTTGTCGCAGCGGAAGAGACTCCCTGAGGCTCTAAACCGGGGGTGCTCTCCCCCCCCCAACACCGCCGCGTCCCCTCACGGCGAAGTGGGGGAGAGAGGGAGGGGACGAGGTGACAGAGCCGCGGCTTTCCTGAAGGACGTGTGGGGTCGGGGTGGGGTCATGGCTTCGCCGGCCGTGTGGGCTCTGCTGAGGGGCTGCCGCGGGAGGGTCCTGCGGCCCCGGGGGGACCCGCCGGGCAGGGGCTCGGCCGAGGTGGTGGCGACGAGCGAGCGCTACGCGGTGCGGAGGCTGCCCTTCGCCCGGCCGGGGGACAGCGATGTGGCGTTCTTCGAGAGGGTGATGCCCGGCAGGGTGGTCACCGGCGAGGAGGAGGTGAAGCCCTTTAACGTGGACTGGCTGAAGTCGGTGCGAGGTAAGGGAAGCCGGTTTGATGTGCTCAGCTTGTAAAGCCTCCTCTCTTCCCCCCTCCCCTACTCCGTCCCGGCACGAAAAGTTTGGCAAAAGGAAATCTCGCTTTTATTTGTGGCCATCGCGTCCGCGCAGAGGGCGGAATGTCCTTCCCAGCAGGCAGCGATTCGCCGTGCCGGGAGCGCCACTTTGGGCACAGCCTGCGGAGTCCTGTTACAGCGTCACTATGTTGCCTAAAAAGACGGCGGAGAAAAAGACTCCAGGCCAATTTAGTGTATTAGATATGATAAAAAGAGCAGGTCCTTTAACGAGGCCGAAGCCATGCGGAACACACACCAGGCCCAGACAGTGGTTCTGTGATTTTATAATAAGGTTCATCCAATCCCAGATATATCCACCCCTGGTTCTGCCCGCCAACACACCCCTTCGGGAATTGGGCCTGGAGGAGTTTGGGACCCCTTCCTCCTCATCTTCATCTTCTTCAAAGCATGTGACAGTCCTTGGAGTTCCTCCAAAGTTCTGGGCTTGAAGGTTGCTTTGTCTGCGCGGTATCTCCTGGTCCACGCCTAGGGTGAGATGTTCTTAAGCAGGGGGGGGTCTACAATTCTACCTTGAAAAGACTAAACACGCTAACAGAATTTAGAGGGATTGATAAAGGGTAAGGGATATAATACCTCCTGAGCTGGGAGGGACCCCCAAGGATCATCCAGTCCAACTCCTGGCCCTGCACAGACACCCCAACAATGCCACCCTGTCCCTAAGAGCATTGTCCAAATGCTCCTTGAGCTCTAGCAGCCTTGGAGCCCTGACCACTGCCCTGGGGAGCCTGTTTAGTGCCCATCCACCCTCTGGGGGGAAGAACCTTTTCTTAATACCCAACCTAAACCACTGCTGACACAGCTCCAGCTGTTCCCTTGGATCCTGTCACTGATCACAGAGAGCAGGTTCTGATCTGACCTCCTTTACCTTTACAGGGATCTGTGCTGCCCCTCCAAAATGAATCTGTCTCATAAAAAGCACCCCTGTAAGAATTACCTGATACCTTGTAAACTTTCAGGCTTTCATTAAAAAAAAAAATTCTAAACCCTGTAACTTACTGATTTTTTTTTTCCTGAAACAAATTTATTAAATTAACAATTTTGACCCAGAGAAGAATCTGGAAGCTTTGGGGAGACTTGATTTCAGCTTTCTAGTACCTGAAAGGGGCTTATAAAAAGGATGAAGAGGGACTTTTTATATGGACCTGGAGTGACAGGACAAGAGAACCACAAGGCAGGCTTGGATGGGATATTGGAAAGAAATTCTTCCCTGTGAGGGTGGTGAGGCCCTGGCACAGGTTGCCAAGAGAAGCTGTGGCTGCCCCTGGATCCTGGACGTGTCCAAGGCCAGGCTGGATGGGGCTTGGAGCAACCTGGGCTAGTGGAATGTGTCCCTTCCCATGGCAGGGGTTTGGAACGGGATGAGCTTTAAGGTCCCTTCCTACCCAAACCATCCTGGGATTCTGTGATTCTAAATCAAGCACTGTGAATTTTCTGTTGTTTTTGTCAAAGATTTCATGAGAATTTAAACCTTTTCCCATTGCCCCCACTGGCAACCAAGTCTACCTATCCATGCAAAGTTTTCACAGGGCTTTGAGGGAATGGCTGCTATTGAAATGTTTGTTGTAAAAGTGCTTAAAATGCCTCAAAGTGGAGGGAGCACTGTTATTTCTCTCCTTATGCTTTCCCACCTGTTTCTTTCTGACCCCTGCAGAGCCACAGCTTGCCTTGAGAGTCCCTTGCTTTCATTGCAGGCTGCAGCCAGCTGGTGTTGAAGCCGCAGACAACAGCAGAGGTGTCTCAGGTTCTCAGGTAATTTGCACCTTTTCTGCTGGGCTTGGTGCTGAGGAGACTCAGGCTTAGCCAGGGAAGGGAACTTGTACATGTTCAGGCACCAATTCCTTAAGTATTGAAGTTGCTGAGGCTGTTTTCTTCATGACTTTTCTGTTCTGATAAATGGTTAAAATTAGATGTTTTACAGGCACTCAGAGAGGAGCAGTTGTGTAGAAGGATTCAGGAGGGTCTGTTTGAAATAGTAAAGAAGGTTAGATCAGAACTGGGCAGTTTAAGGATCTGTTTCATTCACATCCCCTGGTTCACTGGATCATCGTTTGGCTGAAGAGCTAAAGCTGCAGGAACCTGCTCCTGGCTCTGTTAGAACAGTTGTGTGGATCACAGGAAAGGCAGGCAGGGCTTCTGAAGGAACTCTGCTGCTGTGGGCTCTGTGCCATCCATCGTGCAAGGGCAGCTGGGAGCTCAGAGAGGATGTGGTGGGTGTGCTTGGCAGAGATGTGGCAGGTGGAGCAGCTGAGGCACAGGTTCACCTTTTATTGCCTACAGGGCATTCATTTCTTGGAGGGAGGAGGAGGAGGGCAGTCATGTCTGAAACTACCACCAGAGGCTGTCTGTTGGAGCCCACAGAGGGAGCCAAGCTGTTAACTGAGACTGCTGGAGAAATAGCTGAGGTGTAAAAAGTGAGCAGGGATTTCCAGGCAGATGTCGTGTGCCAGATGTGTAGGTGCACACAGGGCTAACCCCAGGTGTTCGTTCCTTTGCTCGTGCTGGGGTGAGTTCAGACAAGAGCTGCACTTTCTCACTTTGGCACTGAAAGTGTCCCTTTGTATCAGCCTAATCTTTAAATTTAATCTAAATGCTGCTGAATTTTAAGGACCATTGAGCACTGTTGCAGCAGCAGACATTCATGTAGAGGTGAAACTCCTCTGATAGACTGGATTATGGCCTTAAAACGCATAAAATTTCAGGGAGCTTTCTCGTTCCAGGTACTGCCATGAGAGGAACCTGGCAGTGACGCCACAGGGGGGTAACACAGGCCTCGTTGGGGGCAGTGTTCCTGTCTTTGATGAGATCATTCTCTCCACTGCTCTCATGAACCAGATCATCAGCTTTGACAAGGTGTCAGGTAAATATCACAGAGATGTGAGGCGCAGGAATGAGCCCCAGGCCTCAAAACAGTCAGTCCTGGGAACAGATAACAGCAGGATCAGCAGGATTCAGCCCAATAGCATCACAAGGGGTGTCAGAGGTTTGTTTGGATTTGGAGAGTTAGAGATGAGGCTGGTGGGAGTCTTTCAGTTCAGAGAGAGACAGCAGGCACAGATACATTTAATGCGATAGTGCTTTACCAGTCCAGAGTTGTGGGCGAGCAGATGATGAGGTGATGGCAAAGCTCGCCGAGGCTTGAGGAGGGGTAGGTCAATTCCCTGGAGCGTGCACAGACTCCTTGTGCATTTAAACTGAATCCCAGGAAGTTCTGGAGGAGGAGGTGGTTGCATCTGCTCTAACTGCTCCTGCTTCTTGGGGAGGCACCTTCTTTTTTGGCCATCAGCTTGTAGCAGGGTGTTTTTGTTCTAGGAATCCTTGTGTGCCAAGCTGGCTGTGTCTTGGAGAGACTCAACGAGTACTTGGAGGAGCAGGGATTTATCATGCCTCTTGACCTGGGAGCCAAAGGCAGTTGCCACATCGGGGGGAACGTGGCCACCAACGCCGGGGGCCTGCGGCTCTTGAGATACGGCTCACTGCGAGGGACGGTGCTGGGCCTGGAAGTGGTATAGCGAGTACCTGGCACTTCCCTTCTCTGTTTAATCCTCTGCTTCTTACTGCTTCCTGCTCCTCTGGCTATCCAGCACGCAGAAAAGTTCCTCTCCAGGCTTCTGCTCTTAACATTTCCTCTTGGGCTCTTTTGAGAAGGGTCAGCACCTGTCGCAGCTGTTACCGCTGTGGCAGCTTCCAACTCCCACCTGTGTCCTTGCTGACAGAGGTGCTGTTGGGTGGTATTCCAGGGGAGTGAAAAGAAGGTATCTCTATTGGGGGATCCGACGTTACCTGCACAAGGTTGGTTCCTCTAAGCAATCTGCCAAATCCAGGTTTCTGGAACGTTCTGCTAAATCCATCCTGCAGCATTCTCTTCTAGTGGCTCCTCACTTGGCTTTTAGTAGAATCACAGGATCACAGGTTGATTTGGGCTGGAAGGGACCTTAAAGATCATCTTAAAGCTTAAAGACCACCCCATAATAACTTCTTTGGGTTCATCTGGCTGCTGACTTTGTCCTAGAGCCTTTGCTGTTCCTCAGCTGCTTCTGCCCTATAGGCCTGTGCCTCAGTGTGTAAAGGCTGGATTAGGGGTTCTAAAAGATTTCAGGGCTGGGGAGCAGAGCACTAATGGGAAATAAATTGGGCAGGGAACAAAAGCGTAGCTTAGTTTTATTTTGTAGGCTTAGAAGGGAGAGCGTTTGTCTTTCAGGTCAGTCCTTCTTAGTGTCAAAATAGCCCTTACTAATGTGCCTTGGTTGATATTCAGCCTTGATTTCAGGCTCAAGCGACTTTACCTCATTCTGCTAACTGTTCACTGTTTCAAGCAGCATTTCTAGTTTCTGTTGAATACCCAGAGCTAGGCCTGCAGAGAATGGCTGATCTTCTCCACCACTGGTAGGAAAAGCAGAGGAAACTGTATCTTCTGTTATTATTTGTCCTGCTGGAAGGAGAGAAGTATGGGGGAAATACCAACTCCCTCCTGCTCAGGTAGGATATAGAGGGGAGGAAGAGCTGAGAGTGGAGGAGCAGAGTGGGAATGGGCTGCAGCTGGTGTCCCCCTGCTCAAGGCGAGTGGCAGCTTGGTCCCAGGCAAGTTCGTGATATCAGATTCCTGCCTGGGAGTGCTGACTGGGCCTCCTTGTTCCCTCAGGTGCTGGCTGATGGCTCAGCTCTGGACTGCCTGGCCTCTCTGCGCAAAGATAACACGGGCTATGACTTGAAGCAGCTCTTCATCGGATCCGAGGGGACCTTGGGAGTTATCACTGCTGTCTCCATACTCTGTCCTCAGAAACCTAAGGCTGTAAACGTGGCATTCCTAGGTAGGAGCTGATATTAGTGGTTTCATGCCTGAATTCAGGGGCTGGGAAGGGAACAAGGACGGAGAGAAGAAAGCACTGCTCGGCCTGCTGAGCTGGACTGCCAGCATTGTCTGGTTTCTGGGAAATAGTGTGGGGCTCTGTGCTGAAATACCTGGGCAGGTATTAAATATCTGCTGAAATAACTGCGAGGACAGGTTGCTCTGTAAGGAAAGTAGAACCAGGAGATTGGGGTGAAGATGCAGGTAGGACAGTCCCCTCATAGACAAGCGCCTGGTCTGACAGCATCCAAAAGAGATGTGTGTGCAGGGCAAGTCTGTGACAGTAGGCAGAGGCAGCCACCATCCAAGGGCCACCAGGTGACAAGGTGGTGACAAGACAAGGCTGGGAAGTCAGGTCTGCAGGGTCTGGATCAGCAGAGTACATGGCCAAGCACAGCTGTTTAAAAGCTGCTTTCTGGCTGTCTCTCATCAGGGACAGAGTTATTTGTGGGGAGCCTTCACTGAGACTTTTTTCTCAGAAACCTCGAAAGGGTTTTGGGGGTCTGTTTCCGTTCCTGATTGCTTTCTGTGTTCTGTCTGAAGGCTGTCAGAGTTTCGCTAAGGTTCTGGAAACATTCACAACCTGCAGGGCCATGCTGGGCGAGATCCTGTCCGCTTATGAATTCATGGATGAGAAGTGCATGGAATTGGTTGAGAGACATCTCAAGCTGTCCAGCCCAGTGACAGGTACTGGTGGCATTCATGCTGTAGAAAGAGGCATTGTACTGCTTGGAGATTTTTGGCCTAGTTTTAAACAGTTCTTAAAAGTGACTTATATGAAAAAGTTGACTCACTGCCTTTTGAAAAGTCAGTGAGAGTGTAAGCATCCCTCATAATTTTTGTACCCAGTATTCCATTCCAAACACTTTTTATCTTTAAAGATAAGACTTTTTACTTCTACTTGTTCCCACAAAACTGATAGTTTTCTGAAAAGTGCTGGCTAAACAAAGGATAGAGCATGTCAGTGGAGTACCATACAGATAAAAGATTGCCCCTTGAGCCCCCCTTCTGCCTGGCACCAGGGAGTCTGGGCACATAACATGTGCCAAGTTTGGGAAAAGCTCCAAAACCTGCCCTAGATTCCTGTGTTTTACCCCAGGGCATCTACTTACTCTGTTCTCCCTCACTTTCAGGCAGCCCTTTTTATGTTCTAATTGAAACTTCGGGCTCCAACTCAACCCATGATGAAGAAAAATTGAACAACTTCCTAGAACAGGCCACGGCTTCTGGTTTGGTCACCGATGGAACTGTGGCAACGGACGATAAGAAAATAAAGGCAAGTCAGCGTTTCATTTTCCACAAATCTCTTTGGCCTGGATTTATATTTTTCACAGGGAAATGTTCAGACTGATGTTTGGTATGAGCAAGATCCGCTGGGTTTATTGGTATTTCTGTGATCTTTGGTTGCTCAGACGCTGTGGAGCCTGCGGGAGAGGATCACAGAGGCCCTCACTCACGAGGGTTACGTGTACAAGTACGACATCTCTCTGCCTGTGGGAAAGCTCTATGACCTCGTGACTGACATGAGGGCTCGGCTGGGCCGGAGTGCCAAAAACGTGGTGGGCTACGGCCACTTGGGTAGGTGGGGATCCCGGAAAGGAGGTGACTGCCCTTCTGTGCTCCAGGCTTACCTGTACAGCTTCCTAGTAGTGTTAAAGTTTGGGTTTAGATTACTGCGAGGCATAAACTGAGGGCTGTCAGAAGGAGGAGGGTGCATCAGGGTCTTTGTGTTTGAATTTCATTGCTTTCATTCATTTCTTTCATTGCTTTTTAATGGCAGGTTGTTGGCCAGCCATCCAAGGAACTCGTCATTTATATCTTCCTGCTCTGTAATTTCTATTTAAATATTTAACTTGTTCAGTTGGACCATCAATTTGGTTAATGTGCTCAGACATATTTGGCAAATAAACTCTTTTTTGTCCAAAGTGATTAGTCCTACTGGAAATGAATTGTGTGTGAACCATTAACCTTCCAACAGAGAGTATAAAGATAATGCAGAGAAAGGCTGATACATTTGTCGTCATGCTGGGAAACTAATCTCATTTTTCAAGCAGGTAAATTGACCGCTTAGCAGAGCTGTTCTGTTGCACAAAAAAATAGGAACACTCCTGAGCACGCTTGATTAGGGATGATTTGAAAGACACATTGCATAACAAAGGCTCGCTGTGATAGCTCTTAGTATTGACGATTAAGCTGTGTGCTGTGAGGGTTTGCTGGGTTGCAGGAAGAGGATCTGGAGAGAGGAGGATGAGTAAGTTTTGTTTGTCTTTGTGTGTTTTGTCTTCAGAGTACCCAGCAGCTCTGTGCTTAATCAAATACCATCTCACAGTGGCAAAAGGAGAAACTGTTCTGCTTTCTTTGTTTCTGTTGACACGATGCCAAAGCGCATTTAGACCACTGCACAAACATAATAGGCAGAGAAAAAGCGATGAAGGGCCATGTTAAAATCTAATGATCATTATGAAATGCCCTTGGGGAAGCCTTTGACAGGGCATCATGGTGGTGGCACAATTATTAATGCAGCACAGTGGGAATTTTAAAATCACAAAAGTTGGAGTTTGAAAGTAGCATAACTCAAATATTGCACTGGAAGCATGGAAAAACAAAGATCCTATTTGAATTATTTGTGCACAGAGAGTCTGACGTTTGTAGGACAGTGAGCTTGTCTTTTTTGCACAGTTTGCAGACTAACAGAGGCCCCATTGTTTGAGTATGTGGAGGAGCCAGGAATGAGTATCCATTGCAGGGCCACCAAGTTTTTCTTCCAGACCCACCTCTGTGATGTTTTCTTCCAGGAGACGGGAACTTGCACTTGAACATCACGGCAGAGTCCTACAGCCATTCCCTGCTGGATGCCATCGAGCCCTTCGTGTACGAGTGGACTGCAAGGTGCAGTGGGAGCATCAGCGCAGAGCACGGGCTGGGCTTCAAGAAGAAGCAGTTCATTCAGTACAGCAAACCCGGCGAGGCAGTGGCGCTCATGCAGCGCTTCAAAGCCATGCTGGACCCCAAAGGGATCCTCAACCCCTACAAGACGCTGCCCTCAGCTCCCGAGAGCAGCGCGCACTGAGGAGCCAGTGGAGGGTGGCTCAGTACCTGCACTTTAGCCATAAACACTCTGGTGCACCAGCAAGCACGTGGATGTTCCGTGTTTGATTTCTTTATTGGGCTGGAACAAGTAAAGGATCATGGTTGCTCTTTTCAGGGGTGCCTGCTCTTGCTCAAGAACACACTACTGTGCTTCCTGTTTAATCTGAACACTGAAACCAAGCGTGCTGGTATTGTGTCTGGGTATCCCAACTCTCTGGATTTGCTCCGATTTATCAGTGATACCAATCAGAGGAAGCATTTTCTCACTTGGAGTGTGCAAGTGAAGCATCAGAGACACAGGAGAACCTGTGGGTGCAAATCTTCGAAGTGAAGATGTTGCTCTTCCTAGCTTATTTTATGTAATACACTTATCCCAAACAGCATCAGGTTATGGCCTCTTTAGTGATGCCATCTCCAGGCTGTCCCAAATAGACATTGGTGTTGTCCCACGTGCATGTTTGCGGACCTGGAAAGACTGGCCAGAGAAGTGAGGGTGCCTGGAGACCCAGCTTCTGGGTTTTATCAACTGGAGGGGAAATGCCAGCAGCCAGGCTGAGGGAAGGGATCCCAGGACATCTGTCTGGCCAGGGCAGGCTGTAGGCATGCCAGTATTTCCTGCTTCTTTGACTTCCAGTCTGTCCCTGACAGCAAGTCATGATTTGCTCTCACAGAGCAAATTAACCCTCCCAACCTGGCTGGATAGAGATAATAAGAGTGATGTTAAAATCACTCAGAGGGATAATCCAAAAGGATGGGGCTTGGAGCAGCCTGGTCTAATGCAAGGTGTCCCTGCCCGTGGGAGGGGGGTGGAACAAGATAAGTTTTAAGGTCCCATCCAGTCCAAAGTATTCTGGGATTCCGAGCTGGGAGTTCTGTGGACTCTGGAGAGACAACAGGCTTTGCAGAGGGATCTGGATAGATGGACCAGTGACACAAAATTTAACAAGTCCAAGTGCCAGATGTTGTGCCCAAGACCAAGTGACACTGAGCACAAGTGTAAATTGGGAGAGGAACGGCTGGGAAGCAGCCCTGCAGAAAGGATCTGGGAATGCTGGTTGGCAGCAGCACAGTAGGAACCAGGAGGGCAAACGGCATCCTGGGGGCATCTCACACAGCATGGCC
>JAYRBT010000010.1:21351418-21362421 GCA_036023395.1 Myiotriccus ornatus | reverse complement strand
TAACCAAATACTGCAACAGGCTTCCCAGAGAGGTGGTTGATGCCCCCAGACTCTCAGTGTTCCAGAGGCATCTGGACAATGCTGTAACTTTGGGACAGCTCTGAACTGGTCAGGCAGTTGGACCAGATGATTGTCATAGGTCCTTTCCAGCAGAACTGTTCTATTCTAACTTGGGGTTTGTAGGTTTGGGGTTTTGGTTTTATTTGCTACAGCCTGTTTTGAAATAACAGAAGGGATTGTAATGTATGGTTTGTTGTACAAAACCACACTGTCACCCTTCCGCTATAGATGGCAGTGAGTCATCTGGTCTACTCAGTGCTTGCTTGTCATATCCGTATTTACCAACACATGTCACTCTTAACCCAGGCTCTGTTGTATCCAAATGAAGGTGATGATTGGGAAGAGCCTAGTGATTTTCCCAAGGTAAATAGTGTCACTAACCTGACCACCTTCTACAATGAAATGACACTTTCTGTCAACATGGGTGTGGCAAATGAATCGAAGCAGAGACAGATGTTGTCCAGGCAGCCTAACGTCATAACTTTATTACCCCAGATGTATAGTTTTTACCCCATATATACACAGGATATCAAGGCAGACCAAATATTTCTTATCCTCACACAGGATCACGCAACTGCTTTCAGTGACAAAGAACAGTCGTGCCTCAAATGGCTTTCCAGCTTGACCTTGTGATTCTTTTCCAACACACTAATCTTAGCTCTGGCCAGCTCTGGACCACCATATTTTTGCTTTAGTATTTTCTTCTTCTTTTATCATCCAGGTGGCTGGTGATGTCTGTCTAGCTGCCCCTACACGTGGGGAAAGCAGTGGATGTCAGCAAAGCCCTTGACGCTCTTTCCCATAGTCTTGTCCAGGGTAGGCAGGGGTTTGAGCAGCCTGGTCTGGTGGAAGGTGTCCACCTGCCCATGGCAGGGGAGTTGAAACGAGATGAGCTTCCAACCCAAACCATCCTGTGATTCTGTGATTCTCCTGGACAAGCCAGCAAGGCACAGAGCAGCTGGGTGGGCTGTGGGACAGGTCAGAAGCTGGCTGTGCTCAAAGGGTGCTCAATGGTGGTTTTTATTCTCGTGTACTGGTTTGGGAAGCCTTATTGGATGCCATGAGGGTAGGAGACAGTAGCTGTATTCTCTGCTAGCTGCTTTTCAGTGATTTTGGCTCTTCTGCAGAGCAGTGACATAAATGTTCCATCCAGAGCCTTTTCCTTGGAAGAAAAATCATCCTAAGGGGTTAGTTTTCTTTTGTTTTAGCCCAGAACACAATCTCCACATCGCTGGGAGTTCTTGGATTCCACTGAGGATGCTGGCTTATGCTCAGCATCTGTTGCAAACACCCTTCCCAATACAATTCTAAGATCACACCTCTCTCAGCTTGCCCACATGGATGCTTTTGACAGGAATACCTCTATGTGTTACATGGCCTGCCAGTATCTAGTCCTGCCCTCCTGTCTTGTCCCTTCAACTCTTCCTCTCTGCTATGGCACACTCCCCACCTTTCCCTTCATTCCTCAGGACCAGCTAGAGAGGAGCTGATCGACCCCTTCTTGGGTGAAGCAGAGTGAACAATGCTGTCATTAGCAAAAAGGAAGAGCTTCTTCACATAAAGAGTTAGACATCAGAAGGGGCTGCCCAGGGAGGTGGTGGAGTCCCCATCCCTGGAAGTGTCCAAGGAATGACTGGATGTGGCACTCAGGTCTGGTTGACAAGGTGGGCGTCAGGCACAGATTGCACTCAATGATCTTGGAGGTCTTTTCCAACCTAAATGATTCTAGAATCCTGTGGTTCTGTGAAGGAGAAGACAGCCCATGGAACACAGTCAGCCTGTGCTGCTTGGATGTGGGGTGATGCAAAAATATGAAAAGTCTATGATATTTCTGGGGGAAAAATATGCAGGATTTGCTTTCTGCCAGGATAAGCTGATGCAGCTCGTTCTTTCCAAATCAGATCGTTTATATTCTCTGCCTTTTTCCTACACCATTCTTTCTCTGTTTTCCCCCAAACTACTGACCATCACTGTTTAAAATACAGGCTTTCCACGTGAAAGGCTCTTTTTGGGAAGCGGAACTTTCCGTACTCCTGTTTTTCATCTACATGTGGAGAGAGTGCTCGGGAGGGAGTCAAGGCTGACACACAACCTGGTGCTGTGGCCAGGGAAGTTCTGGCACAGCTCCGTTTAACCATCCTCCTTACATGTGAAGATCCTAAAGCTCCATGTAAGTTTTACTGTTTCACTAAACAGTAGAACAGTTCCCTGAGGGAATAGGAGGGAGGAGTAATTGTAGGGTTATTTTACAGGAGCTTTCTGAGACATTAAATGCCAGCATTACTCTTCTGTTCCACGTTCTCAATGATGCTTTCAAATAGTGGTGCACTGTTGTACGGGGGGGTGACAGGGTGGGTACATGTCTGTGTATTTCTACAAAGAATCATTGTGGCAGGGACTTCTTGTCCAAAATTCTATATTTTTCTGGGACAGTCTTAAGTGTTAGGATGATGTGGATGCTCCACACTCTGGAGCAGTGGTCTTCTGGCACAGTGAGGAAGCACTTGGCTCTCTGTACTGCTTTTGCCTCTCTCTGTACTGGTTTTTGGCTGGGATAGAGTTAAATTTCTTCACAGTAGCTGGTCTGGGGCTGTGTTTGGAGCATTGATGGAAGCACTGGGATGCTGTAGCTGAGGCTGAGTGCTGCTTGCACAGTGTGAAGGTTTTTTCTGCTCCTCACCCTGCCCCACCTGTGAGGGGCTGGGGTGTGGAAGGAGCTGGGAGGGGACATGGCTGACCCCACTGGACCACCGGGATATCCCACGTATAGGACGCCATGCTTGGCAATAAAAGCTGGGGAAGAAGGACAAAGGAGGGCATTCCCAAGTCACCTTTACACCTGATGGACCACAGCTTTCCCAGAATAGGAAGCTTTGCTTCCCTTTATCACAACCCACGAGTTTTTGCCTTTTCACCCCTCTGCTTGTCCCCATCCTGCTGTGGGGGTGCAAGCGAGCGGCTGCACGGGGCTGAGCCCCCTCCCCCGGACTGTCCCCCAACACAGAGCAGAGCCAGTCTGGAGCTGTGAATCCAGCATCCTGCCCCAGCTCACTAATCCTGCATCAGCTGGCTGGCCTTCACTGCCCTGGTTTCTGAGCAGCCCACCCCCACGTGAAGTCAAATGTTCCTGTCTGGCATCGTTTTGTTTTTTTTTTTCGCGTAACCAAACCTGACAAGTTATGTACAACAGCCTGGGAGGGAGCAATGAATCAATTGTAAAAGTGAAAAAAAAGGGCTTTTGTGATCCGTGGGCTCTACCAGCTCCTGAGCGAGAAGTGGCACAGCTGACGTGTGTAATGTAACAGGAGAAGAAGGTCAATGAAATATGCCCCCCTTGCCAGCAGCAGCGGGTGCTGTGCCAAGAGTAACCCTAGAAATTCTCTGTAAAAGAGCACATTGACTCATGTTCTACCAAGAAGCTCAAGGAAAGCAACGCTACACCTTGCTAATCTCTGATCTTGGTAAGCACTGGGGTTGGGGCTGGCCTGGGGAAGCTGTGATTTAGAAGGAAATGCTGCGTATTTGGGCACTCTGAAGACAGAGCACCGTGGGTGAAGGATCCCAGAGTTCTGAGGACTTGGCTGTTGGTGAGGCAGGTTGGGACACAGCATACAAGGTTTGTAAAGGTGGCACTGTGGGTGGGGAGGGAAAGGGGACCACCAGGAGATGCATGGAACATGGCATGGCCATAAAAGACAAAAAGCAACAACTTAATCCCCCCTGATTCAGGCTGGGAGATGTGGGTACGCTTTTGCCCAAATGAGGAGAGCATGGGCTTCATCTCCGCATGGGGAACAGGGAGACAACCCCACTTCCAGACCTGCAGGACAAATCCTGTTCTCTCCAGGGCAATTTGCAACTGTCAAACCCACTTTGTCTAGTGCTGGTGCACAGCAGCCTCGGTGGAATTTTAAATTCCTGCATAATGCAGGTTGTAATGGTTGTTAACACCAGGAAGTAATTTTGCAAACCAACCATAAAATAAGGCCTGTTTAGGGGCAAGAGCCTCTCCCCCCACCAAGGCATGGATGCAGCCAAGTGTCGAAGTCCTTACCTTCCAGCTACAATAATTGCATTTTTACCAAAAAGTCAGAAGTCTAAATGTTTTAGGAAGAATTTTCAGTAGGTGAACACCATTCCTGTTTTGGTGGTGTCCCTAATTTCCTCTTACCGAGTGTCTCTGGCAGGGAATTACAGTCCTAACCCATTGTGCGAGAAGCAGAGGAAAGGCACAGCTGACCACAGCGGCCCCAGACAATGTGACATTCAGGTCACAAAAGGACGAATGCCCTCCACCAGCACCCTGCCTGGATCCTGCTGTGAGACCCCCACACCTCCCTCCTGCAGCCAGGAGACAGGGGGGTCCCCACTAAAGGGTCCCTGCCCAACCTTTCCTTCCCTGCAAAGCTCTTGAGAACGCTGTGTCCTGGGGCAGCTTTTTATACCTGTGTTGATGTCCTGCCACACCAGAGCTTTCCATGGCTTATTAATTAACTCCCACCCACTCTGGGGAACACCTAGCCACTCCCTTTGCCCTCACCTTTATCCTGCCTTTGTCCTCACCCAGCCATTTATAGCAGCGAGGGGATGCTAGAAATAGGCACGTGGCCACTAAGAAGCAGAGGAGATGAGAAGGGTACTGGAATCGATTTGCAAATGAGACATTTCCCAGCTCACAGCAGCATGAAAAGCCCTGGGTGCACTCCAAGGTAAGGGCAGAGGGAGCCGAGTGCTTGGGGTGCCGAATTAAAACTCGCTTTGCAGGAAGGTCTGGTTCAGGTAATCCCTGGAAGTTGTTAATATCCTACAGACTTAGTTCCAGTTTGCTCCAGTGTAGGGATTAATTTTGCCATGAATATTTCTTTCCTGTGTCCCAGGTCTTTTACTTTGAAAGAACCTTGCTAAGTTGACGCAGAGCTCTGTTATTTTCTGCTTAAGCAAAAGCGACAAGGAGGTTTCCCCAGGCCTTAAAGCATCTTTAGCGGCACCTCCAAGAGAGGGAGTTTTCCATGTTTTCTTCACAACTGGGAAATGGCACAGCGCAGGTTGGAAGGGCAAATGGAGCCTCCAGCACCAGCCCTGCCGAGTGCTCCGCAAGTTTTTTGGCTTCTTAGAAGAAGTGTGTGTGTTCGCAGTCAGCTCCCAAGTGCTCCCTCCAAGGGCTCCCAGGCTGGTTGTGTGTCACGGATGCTTAGGTAACTTCAGTGCGATGTTCGAGCTGGGGCTTTCTCTCTTGAGCTTTGCTTTGTCAGATCTTATGGGTCTTTTCTAACCTAAATGATTCCATTATTCTGTTCCGGTCAGAGACTTGCAGTGTTGTGACAAAGGGTGGGGTGTGACACTAAGGGAACAGTCTTCAAGGCTCTCACAGTGGTGTGCCAGGGTGGTGGGAGCCTAAGGGGGTGTGAAACCCCAGTGCAGCTTTGCAGGTCACAGAATCATAGAATATCCTGAGCTGGAAGGAACCGACAGGGATCATCGAGTCCACCTACTGGCCCTGCAGAGGATAACCCAAAAAATCACATTGTCCAGAATCTTGATATTCTCGTAACTTCTGTGAGGTGCATTTGAAGCATATAAAGCTTGAAATGTAATCATTGTTCTCTGCAGACTTTCAGGGCGTTGTCATGTCTTACTCACTCGTCACTGGAAGCAAGGTCTGGTAGCAAATCCTACACTGGTCCTGTGCTGTTTTCTGGCAGAGCAGTAGCACTGTGTTTAAAACAGAGTGTGTATGCTCTGGGTAAAGTTCCTATACATTTTCTATCAGTAAAAACCCTGAACCATTTCAAGAGCTCACTTGTTTACAACCACAACGTCTGCAGGAACGATGGAGATTTGTCGTTAAGAGGAGGGAAAGGTGCCATCAGTTTGGTCCATGAGAGGTTTATTCCCACTGTGTGTGTGGGACTGTCATGCTGCAGCCAGTGGCAGCCCCTGTGAGTGCAGCTGTGGGTGGACAAGCCCGGGGGATGATGGTGACAGAACCCCCTGTGGCGGTCAGGACCTGGCTGCTCAAGTGCACTGACCAGCACCCCCCATACCTGCGACCCCTCCTCTCATCCCCCCATCTCTGTTGTCCCACACTCCTCCCTGGGGATCACCGCGATCCCTGCCCTTGGCCCTTCCCCTGCACACCTCCACTGCACGCCTTTGCTGGGCTGAGGGGCAGCAGAGTCCCCTCCACGTCCCCACTCCCTGCTTACTCCCTGAGCTGGAAGGCAGATGCCTTTCCATCCATCCCTCCAGCCCAGGCAGAGGAACAAGCACTGTACCATGAGAATGCATCATTTGGTACCCCCAGGACAAGAAGCCTGTCATTTCTGCACATTCTGGCACCTCCATGCACCATATGCCGCAGAAATCAGTCATTCTAGCTCCTTAAAACTGGCCATTCTGGGAAGTTGATGTGGTTTTGGCCTAGATAATTTGGACCTTTATCCCCACTGTGTCTCCAGATGCAGAATCCAGCTGTTGTTTGGCTTTGGGCACATGCTGACAAAACGGGTCTGCTGGGAGCATTCAGTTAGGCTGGAGAGAAGCTCGCTGTGCTGAACATGTCTGGAGATTTGGAGGCAGGAAGGCACTTAGTCATCCTATGTTTAAGTAAACAATTATTAGAATACGTGGGATGCCTTGAGGTGATCGGATGCAGAGGTTTACAGAGCCTGTCTTCTTGCAGCAGGAAGGGCTGATAGTCCTTCTAGAGCATATTGTGATTCTGGTCTGCCTTCAAGATGGTTTTGGGTGTATGCGATTTGTTTGCCCCATAAAACATCAGTCAGAGTTGCCATTCTGGGGACACCACTTGAACAAATAAATGAGCCTTGATTGCACCTAAGAAAAGGTGCAAAAGGAGGACATCGCCAGACCAGCTCGGGAAGGACCTCCAGGCAGGCAGGGTGATGGAAAACTATTGCACCAGCACCATCTTTCAGTTTAAATAGAAGACCAAGAAGATTGGCAGGGGCTGCATGTGGCAGATGTGAGCTTGCTCGCTGCCTGTGGGCCCCTCTCCCTTCCTTCTCCCATCCCATCTCCAAGGATAGGGGATTGTCCCACTCCTGCCCCCCCCTCCACAGACCTGGGGCCAAAACTGAGGAAATCCTGATGAAATCTTGCCTGCAGCTATGTCTTGAAACTATTCCTCCAGAAGCTGTGCTGTAAATTCCTGTCAGAGGTTGGTATCAGCTGTGGCTGACGGTGTTCCCTGGCTTTGAGAAGGGCTCTGGGAGAAAGGCTGGGAGTCTTGCTTGCTCCCTTGGGAGAGTGGGAACTGCAAGTGCTACCATACCATGCTGTAAATTGGGATTATATTTTCTCAAAACAGCTTAAAGCTCAAGCCATATCTGGTGCATTCAAAAGATCCTCTCTGTGTCCCAACAGGACGCTGGTGATGATCGTGGTATCATAGGATGGTTTTGATTGGAGGGGACCTTAAAGACCCACTGGACTCATTCCAACCCCCTGCAAGGGGCAAGGATACTTTGATACCCTTGATATGTTGGTTGCCTAATTAGTGCTGGAAAAGATTATCCCCCTCATCGTTATCCAGCCCTTCTGTTTCGAAGTGGGGTGTAATTATTTATTACAAACCAAACCTTATTTGGTTATTAATTGATTTTCTGACTTGAAAAAATCTCAGTTATATTGAAAAAAAACAACCCTCCATGTAGTGTTTCTTTGTGATTCCAATCTTCTGGAGTGATGTGATTACTGGAGCTGCTCAGGTTTCTTACCAGGAAAGTCTTTACAGCCCTACAAAGGGCTCGGTTTCTAGTGAATAATCTGGGAGTTTGAATAGTGAATAAGCTCTAAAGCCCCAGAAAACTAAAAGAAAAGCAAAACAAAAAGCTGCAGAGCAGAGTGGGAGGCTGTTGGAAAAGCTTTGGCTCTGCGTGAAGCACACTGTGTCTTGCCAAAGGCCAAAATTAGGAGAGTAATAGTGAAAATGCAATTTCTCACTGACTTGCCTCAAACACCAGAGCTGCTGACACAGCTGGGGGTGCCAAAAGTGGCTGCCACCACTGAGACCTAAAACTGTGCTCCCAGGGATTAAAATTCCCAAGGGCAAGATGCGAAGTTTGGTGGTTCGGGGATGGACTATCAGATAAAAATCCACTGAAACTCTCCTTCTTTTTCCAGGCATTTCAGGTATCTCATAATTTTCAGCCTTTTACTGGGACTTATCTTCCTGTCAGGATTCTTCCATATGAAGGATAAGGATTACAGGTAAGTGAAGCAGAAGCAAGGCTGCACGGCTTTGGGTGCCCAGGTAGCCAGGACCTAACTGTGACACCTCATTCAGCTCTCACGAGGCTTAGGCTAATACTGAAAGGGCAGTGGCCCCAAAATTAGTCCTAGGTCCCTGTTTGGGTGGGTAAGAGATCAAATCAGCCAAAGTGCAGGTCTTCAGGGCAAAAGCAGCTGGATAGGGAAAGAAACAGGAGTTGAGCTGAAGCCTTTGGGTAAGTGAGAACCAGGAGAAAGAGAAAACTCTTGACATCTACATTGGAGGGATGGGGCTGGTTTGAGTGCAGCCTTGCACCAGCTGGAGGTGTGGTGTCAGAGGAGCCCCTGGGTTTGGCTGTGCCAGGTCTTGGAGATGGGGTGCAGCACCGGAGAGGCCGCTTGCCCCATCTGTCTCTTTCCTGCAGAACCTCAAACATTCATGAGGATCAAACAGTCGCCTTTCCACAGAACCTCAAACAGCCACTGCTGACCCCTTCCACGCCGTGCCATGCCAAGACAAATGTCATGTTCCTCAAGACCCACAAGACAGCCAGCAGCACCGTGCTCAACATCATGTTCAGGTTTGCAGAGAGGTACAACCTCACTGTCGCCCTCCCTGCTGGCCAGCTCTTCCACCTGGGCTACCCGAGGAATTTCGTGGCCCACTTTGTGGAGGATTTTGAAGCCATAGGCCAAAACTACAACATCATGTGCAACCACCTGCGGTTTAACCCACTGGAGGTAAGAAAGAGCCACAACACCTGCAGAGAAACCTGGTTGGGACAGCAGTGCCTCTGAAATAACCTCTTCTTCCTCCCACAAATAGGTGCAGAAGGTGATGGCACCCAACACCTTCTACTTCTCCATCCTGAGGAACCCCATTTCTCTTCTGGAGTCTTCCTACATCTACTACAAGAACAACGTCCCTGCCTTCTGGAGCTCCAAGGACGTGAATGAGTACCTGGCGTCACCCACGAGGTATTACCACCCCTCGGATTACAGGCAGAACATCTATGCCAGGAATATCATGTGGTTTGACTTTGGCTACGACAACAACGCGGAGGACAACACGAACTATACCCAGGCCGTCCTGGAGGAGATCGAGCAGAACTTCCACCTCATACTTATAGCAGACTACTTTGATGAGTCCATGATCCTCTTGAAGCACACTTTGTGCTGGGATTTGGATGATGTAATCTACTTCAAGCTCAATTCCAGAAGTCAGGACACTGTCCAGACCTTGACTCCAGAAAGTGAGGAGCGGATAAAAGCCTGGTGCTCATTGGACTGGAAGCTCTACCTGCACTTCAACCAGAGCTTCTGGAGGAGAATTGAGGAGACCATAGGGCTGGAGGTGCTGGAGAAGGAGGTGGATCACCTGCGAACCAGACAGAAGGAGCTCATGGAGACCTGTCTCTTGGAGCAGGAGGCAGTGGGGAAGGGTCACATCAGGAACCAAGCTCTCCAGCCTTACCAGTCAGGGGCTGCAAATATCCTGGGGTACAACCTCAAACAAGACTTGGACAACAGGACTCTGAGAACTTGCCAGAAAATGGTCATTCCAGAGCTCCAGTACACGTCCTACCTTTACGCTGTCCAACACCCACACAAGAAGGGGAAGCAGCTGGGATTGCCATTGCTGTGGACCAGTCACCAGGAGAGGATGCAACTCCCAAATGCCAACTAGGACACATGATAACCCACTGTGGCTTCCCACTGCGGCTTCCCACTGCTTTGCATCATGCCCTGTCTGGCATATGACTGATCCACACAAGACAGGACTCTTGTGCATGAGGGGGAGGCGGTGGGGGCTTTGTTCAGGGTCACCAAGTTGGTGCTTGATCCCTTTTTGGGGACCTTGAGCCAAAGGCTCTTCATTGGTCAGATCCTGTGTGATCCTCCTTGCCTGTTCCCAGCTGGGGAGTGCTGGGCAGGCTGCAGCTGGTGTAGACATTCCAGCTTCTTAATCATTAATCACAGATGTGATCATTTGCCTGCGTTTAGTTTCATTTGATATCCATCACTACATCCAGTCTGGTCACAGCTCACTGGAGCAAGTCCTGATTTTTTGAGTGTAGGGGAGGGGGAGGGAAACGAGGAGAGCGCAACGAGGGGATGCAGCTCTCAAAGGAGTGGGAGACGTGTTGGATGTCCCATCCAGCAGCATCCATACTCCACAAGGAGTAACCACCATGCACTGCCAGACCTGCCTTTGGGATGGGAGTCCCAAGCATCTGGCCCAAAGCCAGGTGCGCTGACTGGCTGCCTTTCTCTGTGGCATGTGAGATGTTCCCTTCACCTGTGTCACGAGATGTGGCAGCCTCTGCCCCACGTGGGGACTCCTTGGTGCCCCCCTGGGAGGACGTTTTGTGGTTTTGCCCCTCTCTCTCGTGCAAGGGTCCCTGGTCTGTGGACAGGGAAGGTGCTTTGGGATCAGCATCCCTGAGGCCCTTGACCAGCATAGGGTTTGTTGGGTCTCCTCTTGCAGTGTTGGCCGAGCTCTCCAGCAGGGATTAGGAGGGGACGGGGTGAGGCTCAGCTTTAAAGTATATTGGCACTTCTGGCACTGGGGGTGTGCTGGGAACTGGTGACGAGCGGTGACACCACATCCACGGGGCTGGTGCTGCCATCTCGACCAACCTTCCTGACACTGCCACAGCAGCAGGGCCACAGGTGGAGGGATGGGGAGGATGGATCTGGGGTTGCTTGGC